>ML375031.1:7088-290260 GCA_005239525.1 Nicotiana knightiana
CAAAATAACGTTATAATAGCAATATTAATAGAAGTAGATGGTGGAGATGCGGGGTATGTTATAAAGATCCACCATTATATATATATATATATATATATATATATATGTATATATATATATATACACACATTAATAATTATGTGTGTCAAATTCAATTTTTATAATTTTGTGTGTTTGTTTTATAATTTAAATTCATAATTTTTAATAACTTAATTGTACAAAGTGTATATATATATGTATATATATATGTATATATATATATATATACATATATATATATGTATATATATATATATATGGGTTCCAGGCTCGATATTTGAGGCCCAGTAGCACCAAATTATCATTAATAATTATGTGTGTCAAATTCAATATTTTTTTTATAATTTTGTGTGTTTGTTTTATAATTTAAATTCATAATTTATAATAACTTAATTGTACAAAGTTTGCATTTTCAACTACCAATATAAGATACTTAAACTAAAGGGATTCTACGCTAAAATACTACACTTTACTATGCTAAAAGGCTCTACATTTTACTACGCTAAAAATAATCTAAACTAAATATAAACAACAAATACATTTTAATCACAAATAAAACACAAAACGACATGGAAACACAAATATATAAGTTCGGATATTAACAGACAAATTTATTTCACAATTTTATATTTTTTATAAAACACTAATATTTAAGTCCGGATAAATGTAACATACTTTTTTCGCAAATAAAACACAAAACGAAATAGAACACATTCAAATCAACTAATATAAATTATTATAAAAGTTTCAACATAAAATAAACCGAAATACCTCGATTTAGTGTTTTCGGAAAGCAAATTGGTTGAAAATTAGAGTCCGAAAGAGTGAACTCACAATAATACGATGCTCTACTCCGAAGTGGGACCTACGTTCTACACCTTTTGTGTGACGGCGGGGCCCACATTTTTTTTTACTGTGACGGGAGGGGGCAGATTTAGAGAGAAAGGTAAAAAAATGGAGGAGACGATTTTGTGGGGTTGGGGAAGACGAAGAGGATTAAATAAAGTTGGTATAACGCGCAAAAAAAAAAAACGCTATATGTATAGCGTACAAAAGGTCTGCGCTATACTGTGACAGTATTTTTGTCAGGGGTATAACGCACTAATTCTGTGCTCTATACCTTAACGACAAAAGTTACCGTTAAGATATATCGCACATAATTATTGCGTTATATATACTTTTGTCATTTTTTTTTATCACCTATTAAAGTTCATTTTGTCTATAAGGACAATATTAAGGTTCCGGATTTGCAATATCAGTATTAATAACCGGTTCTTAATTTAATTTTACATATAATTATGAAGTTTTTTACTACAAACACAAAATCGTGCTTAACCCCTAGCTGTGTAAACTACTATATACATCAGAGATTTGACATTTACGTCTTGTTACTTTCCTACTTTCTCCTTCTAACCCTCACTCTCCCCTTCCCCACCCCCACCCGTCCCCCCAAAAAAAAGGAAAAAACTTTTACACGTTACAGAGTCTTATATACAGACAGAGAACCAGCCAAACTATACAACAGAGAGGCTTTTTCTCGATTCTGATGTCTTTTGTATTATTGTATATATGAACATTTTCCAAGACTCCAAAAGCGTCAAAATATGGAATTCAACAATCAACAGCCTAAAAAGTTTGTTATGATTATCGAAAAAGCTACGTTCTAAATCTTCTGATGATCCGTTTGGCTTTGATATTATACTTTCCATCTTCAACCAAAGTCCCAACCCTAACGTGCACTGCTCTCCTTTACTGGACTGATCTCGCGTAATTGTGTTTTATAATTTTATTTTTAACTTTCTTTCTTTCGGGATAACATGTAGAAGAGCATAAATAATTAAGACAACGTAAACCTAAATACTACTCTCTTCGTTCCGGTAAAATTTAAATTGAGATGAAGTTTAAGAAACAAATGAATACTTCTGAAATTTATGATTTAAAACAAGACATAAATATTTGTGTAATTAGAAAACTTTTCCATTAAGGTAAAATAGAAAAGTTTAACTTAAATAATTTCTAACTTTAGAATATTGTCGTTCTTTTTAGATAAGACAAAAAAATATTATTACATAAATTGAAACAGAGGGAATAGTAATATCTGGCTTGGAACAAGGCATTACATATTGTAAGATTAAGGGGTCCATTAGTTGCTTGTACGAGAAAAAAATAATTTCAGAATTATCAAATAATTAACAAGTACAATGTTAAATTTGTTAGATATTTAACACGGTGAAATCAAAGATCGAACATTATAATAGGATGCAAAATTAAAAATGATTAGTAGTATTGAACATCGTACGTCGTACCCCGTTTGAGTTAACATCCTACCCCCCCACACACAAAAATCCCTTTACCCTATCTAGTTAATTATAGTAGCTTTAATAGGACTATAACCTCTCACATTATGGGGTGTGAGCCAAAAAAATGTGTTGCATAAGGGTTAGATGGGAATCTAGTTGCAAATATTGAAACCATAAGGAACTTTTACTTATCTATATTATATTATAAATTAATTTACCCTTCATAGAGAGATTATCACTTAATTACATTAGCATATATAATTTATTATTTATATACAAAATAATGTATTGAAGTCTAATCTTACCTATTTTCTCTTTCTCTTTCTCACGCCTAATCATTCATTCAATCAAATAATTCTTTCAAAACTCACTAAACACAACAATCGCAATCAAAAGAACAAATTTAGGTACCTCCAGAATTTAATCTTACAAGACCCAACTCCATTGTAAGTGCGGTATCCATTGGGTATTATTTGTAGCTCAATGCGTCATAAAAGTTTTAGTTAGTTCATACCAATATTTTGAAATTTTCAAAACTGGATATATATACGAACAACAGGATTTAACGAAAATGTTTGTTTCATGGTGTTCTATTAGAATGTTGAATGACAACGAGTCTATCACAGATCTAACACATGCAATGAACAATTGAAGAGAAGAGGTTAGAGAGAGAAACTAGAGACAAGGCAGAGAACTTTCATTTCTTTTGTTCTGTGTAAATTGAACAATGCAGAACTAACTTCTGGAAGTGTACTGTTTTAACTTACTCACGTGCACCTCTCGGGTAACTATCTACTGGACTCCTAAAGTCTATGTAATTACACTTAGATCCCTTACCACTACTCTTCTAATCTTAATACTCCCTCTCAAGCTGGAGGGTGGAATACATCCAACACTCCTAGCTTGGAAAACAGAAAATGATGTTGTGTTACACCTAGTCCTTTAGTCATTATGTGTCTGCAATCTGTTCTTTAGTAGAAACATATTTTACTGCTATTAAACCTTTCTTCATTTTTTCTCTCACAAAGTTGCAGTCAATTTCAATATATTCAGTCCTTTCATGGTAGATGGGGTTTGCTGCTATCTGCATAGCTGCCTTGCTATCACAAAACAACTTCACAGGTTCTTCTACTTCTATGTTGAGTTCTTTCATCAGACCAACTAGCCAGACTATCTCAACAATAACAATAGTCATGCTTTTGTATTCTGCCTCAGCTGAATTTCTACTAACTGTTTGTTGCTTTTTTGATTTTCATGACACCAAAGACTCCTAATTTGATAATAACCCGTCACTGACCTTCTTGTATTTGGGCATGCTGCCCAATCTGAATTACAATAACCAGTGGCCTGTCTCATCCTTTCCTTCTTAAGAAAGATCCCTATCCCACGTGATCCTTTTATACAACTTACAATTCTCATGGATGCTTCTAGGTGAGACTACTTTGGATGCTGCATAAACTGACTCAGTACCTGGACTGCAAAGCATATGTTAGGCCTGGTTATTGTCAAATAAATCAGCTTCTCAATCAACCTCAGATAACTGCCAATAACGTGTAGTTCATTATCTGATATTTTCTGTATGTGTTTGTCATAGTCCATTGTAGCCAGTTTCAAATTTTGCTCAAGAGGAGAACTTGCTGGCCTTTCTCCACTCAGAGTTGCATCTGAAATAAGTTCAAGAGTATATTTTCATAGCAAGATTCCTTTGTCATACCTCATCACCTCTATTCCCAGGAAATACTTAATTTCTCCTAGGTCTTTCATTTCGAAATTCTTGTGTTAAGTGTTCTTTGCTTCATTTACCAATGTGTTGCTGCTTCCAGTAATTAGAATATCATCAACATATACCAAATTTATCACTATGTGTTTGTCATCTGCCTCTTTAGTGAACAAGGTATGATCATAGGAATTTTGAGAATATTCAGCAGTGAGCAATGCATTAGGCAACTTAATGTTCCATTTTCTTGATACTTGCTTTAAATCATATAAAGACCTTAATAGCTTACATACGTTGGACTCCCCCTGCATATGGAATTCCTGAGGCAGGTCCATGTAAACTTCTTCCATTAAGTCTCCTTGCAATAATGCATTATTGACATCCATCTAGTAAAGGTTCCAACCCTCATTGGCTGCTAGGATGATGACAGTTCTGACCGTTACCATCTTGGCAACAGGTGAAAATGTCTCATGATAATCTAGACATTCTTCTTGTG
The DNA here is from genome assembly GCA_005239525.1 of Nicotiana knightiana. NCBI lineage: Eukaryota > Viridiplantae > Streptophyta > Magnoliopsida > Solanales > Solanaceae > Nicotiana > Nicotiana knightiana. The sequence continues at coordinate 11,641 of ML375031.1, forward strand.
TGTATCCTTTTGCTACCAATCTAGCCTTGAACATGTCAACTTCTCCATTAGCCTTGTATTTTATTTTGTATACCCTCTTTGAACCTATAGCTTGTTTCCCTTAGAGTAAGTCAACCATTTCCCATATGTCCTCAAAAGCTTGTATATCTTGCCTCATGGCATCTATCCATCGACTATCTTATGAGGCTTCCCTGAAGGAAGAAGTATCTATGGTGGTGGAGAACTCTGCTAGAATAGATTGGCAGTGGCCTGGAATATGATCATAGTGAATGTGGTTGGTGATTTAGTGAACACTACCCCTCGATGGAGTCCAACAAGTGATACAGTCCTTATCCCATATTGGAGGCTTGATCCATTCAGTGGGCTTCCTTGTACCTACAACTTCTGAATGTTCAGGTGTTGTAGTGATTAGTTTAGGTAATAAATTTGTGTCAGACTCTTCATGTACTGGTTCATCAACTGATGTGTTTGCTGCATAATCCATCTCTATATCTACTGCACGAATAACTTCATCCACATCAGCTACAACTTCATCTTCTTCCACTTGTGCACCCTCCTCATTAGTGACAATATCAACTTCTGTTCCATGGGAATTCTGATTAAGAGATGTTTCAGATATCTGTTGAGGTTGATGTCCTTCATACTCTAGGAGGTCAAAGGGTTCTGCTGATTGTTTGAAAAGAAAAACACTTTTTATTAAGCTAACATCCCTGCTAACTAGAAATTCTTTTGAATCTAGACCAAATAACTTGTAACCTTTTTGTGTTTCTGCATATCATATCAAAATAGTTCTTCTTGCTCTAGGTGATAGTTTGTCAACTTTGGGCAAGGTGTTTGCATAACACAAGCATCCAAATACTCTCAAGTGTTCAATCTTATAAGAATTTCCATGTAACATTGCACAAGGTGATTTACCTTTGAGTACCCTTGTAGGTAGTTTGTTAATGTGGTATAGTGTAGTTTTCACACAGTCTCCCCAAAACCTAACTGGTAAACCACTTTCAAACAACTAGACCTGCAGTTACTAGTAGGGAATTTCAGTCTACTCTGCTTGGCTAGTGGACAAATGTGACGTTCTTTTTGTATTAAGTTCAATTTATTCTTGAAGTCTAGTAAATGATGCATTTCCATTGGTGATGCATGTCCTAATATTTGATGCTATAGTGTGGTATTTATAGATTCCTTTTGTATTGATGCTGCTACCACTACCTTCTCCCTTCTCAATATGTATAGACCATTGTTCTCCATACCAATCCCCAGTACCTTGCCATTATAAAGTCCTGAAAGATGACAAAATCTAGGTATAAGCAGGCTGAGAAACAAAATTCTTTAGTCAACTTTGACACTGAAAGCAAGTTAAACTTAAAATCTAGAACATGAAGGACATTTGTAAATCTCTGTTTTTCCATTAATATTGCATCTCATGTATGTGTGATTTCAGATTTTGATCCTGTGGGAACTTGTACTCCATCACTATTTCGTGTGTCTATCTCATTAATACACTCCAAATATGATGAGAGGCTCCTGAATGTACTATCTAATAATAGGATTGTGCATTGGATAGCAAAGATACAATACCTACTAAATTGGAAGAGCCATCTGAGTTTGAACTGCTCTCACCCACTGTGGAGTTTGACAACAAGCTTACCAAGTGTTTATACTGATCTTTTATAGAGTAATTTACCTGCTGGAATTGATTCTTCACACTCACATCTTCTTCTGTATTAGCAATGTTGGCATGTGGCTTTCCTGGTTTATACTGCCCTTTTGTCTTACTCTTGAAATCAGGTGGACAATCCATGATTTTTTATAATTCTCCTTCAAATGCACTTTGTATCTGCAGTATTCACAAATCAATCCTGGTTTCTTTTTCTTAAAAGTTTGATCTTTGCCTGCAAACATTGTTAAGGGATCCCAGTTGACCTCTACAACACCTAATTTCCTTTGGCTTTCCTCCTGCACTACCACTAAATAAGCTTGATTAATGGTTAGCACTGACCTTTTTAATAGAACATCATTTCTAACATGATTGTAACTTTTATTCAATCCCATTAAGTACTGCAACAACCTCCGTTGCACTAAGTGATCTACATAGGGACTTGATTCCTCACAATCGCATAAAGGCATGGGTGCTAATATATCTAATTCATCCCAAAGATCCTTTAATTTTGAAAAATAGCTAGTCACGGAATCAATACCTTGTCTTAGGGTTGAAATCTCTGTCCAAAGCTGGTAAATTCTAGTGAAGTCACATTTATCAAACTCTTCTTGAATTCTTCCCAAACTTTCTTCGCACTTCAGGCATACATGATGCTTGGTACCAATTCTCCAGAAATAGTACTGTTCAACCATGACAATACCACTGTGTTGCATCTCTCCCATTGTGTTTACAAATCTCCTCGAAACAAGCTTTTAAGACCAAGTTTCATCCACAAACCCTAATTTGTTCTTGACCAGTAACGCCACTCGTATAGATCGACTCCACAGGGCATAACTTTCTGGCCCTGTGAGTTTGAGCAAAATAAGCGCAATTCCCCGTCCATCTTAATCCTTTAGAAAGAGTTGATGGTTGTGAGGAAGCTTCACAATTTCATCATCCTCCATTGTTGAGCTTAATTGACCTTCAATGTTGCTAATCACTGAGTGCTGATACCCAAATTTTCCATCATATATATACACACACACACACACACACACACACACACACACACACTCTTTCAAAATAGTGCATATGCATCATCATTTGATTTACAAGAATATACAAGTATTTTTCATAATTTTTTATAATTTGTAAAGGCTTTAAATCAATTTATTTCTGCATTTTATTATATAAATCTATTAATTACCTTACAAATTATTTTTATGATGACTTTATCATATAAACTTATCATTTACACCCATATTAGGTTTTAAATATTTTTAGTGCGTTTCTTATAATTACATTTGCATTTTTCAAGGCTAAATTGCATTTTTGCAATAATATCCCATATGTACATGTAGTTACATTATTTATCCGAAAAATAACTTTTTACATTTTTATAAAGTCAAATAATTGTTTTAATCATTTGCATGCACAAATAATATTTTTATTATTTATCTATTATTTTTATAAATTATTTATTTATTAAAATTGTGTATTTAAACTCTACCCCTAATACTACAATTAATTTCCGACCTAAACTACCCAAGTACCCCAGGCCAAATACCCCTAGCCCAGTACCCTTACCCATTCAATTAAACCCGACCCAGCCCCGCTCAAATCCCAACGGTTGATAAAAAATGATCAACGAATTATAAACATCCCCCGACTTTCCTTATATCAACCATCTCCCATACCCTAACCTCATTTCCCCTAATCCACCGCCTCTGTACTCCCCTCCTCTGAAGAACCCTAGCCCGCTGCCTATCCAAAATCCTCCACCAATCACGTTCCTAATGGGGTTTTCTTCCCATTTACTTACCATTTCGACATATTTCTTTTATTTGTTAATTCTTTACGATATTACTCAGTACTTTCCTAAACATGGCAAGTACTCCACTTTAATTCTGTCCTAATCGTTCTTCATCTCATGAATCTGTACGACACTAAGTCCACACACGTTATTTTGTCCCTTGTGAGCCCGATTTGTTCGTATCTTGCTGATTCGTACTTAACCCTAAGGTTAGGGTTTACTTATTCTCTTTTGATTCGAACCAAAACTGGTTCAAGCTTTGATTTTGAGTACTATCTTGTCTATATTCGCCTTATTATATGAGAATCTTCCTATTTCTGTCGATTTCTTTTACTTGCACTAAATTAGGATTTCAGATCCTTTTTAATCAAATCAAATATGGTTCGGTTATGTGTTCTCTTTTGAATAATCTCCTGTCTATGTTCATTTTATGCAATATGTGATTCTTTGCCTTTATTTTTTGTCGATTTTGTGTATTTTTACCTAAAACTATGGTTTCAAATTTTTCTTCCTTACTGATTTAAATGCTTGCCTTTTTAGTGTTTGAATTAATTATTTCCATGTTTATGTGATCAGTTCTTACATTATTTAAACCCCTCCCAACTCCCCTTTGATTAAGTTTGAAGTTCAAAAAATTCCTTAAGAACACTACAAAAACTAAGGATTTTTTCTTTTCATTCTTGAATAAAAACTTGTTCTATATTTTGATTCCTGGCCGGCTGAAAGCGAACGCCAGAAATTGCTAAGTTTCTGCTTTTTTGGTGATATTCACAGTATTATTGGATTTCCTTCTTCCTTGCTTCATCTTAACTGGTGAGTTATTAGACCTTTGTCGTTTCATTCTGATTTCTGTTAATGTGTTACTTCAATTAGACTATGTTATGCTATTACATTTTGTAGTTTGAGACATGCTTAAATTTACTTTGAGTCTGTTAATCTCCTAAAGTTTAGTTTTGTTATTTGAACATGTTCTCATATCTCCTGCTATAGGATAGTTAACTATGTATAGATGTATGCATTAATATAATTACAAGTCTGTTTGTTGAATCTACTATAATGTGACCTGTTTGATCTTGTTTTCATTATAGTTTGACACCTCTAATAACTGCCCTAATTAGTTTTTAGCCTATCATGGTATATTGCTAATTGGTTTCTTCCTATGACACTAGTTTCTGCACTTAGCCTAATCTGGATCCTCTGTTATCACTATAAATTTGTCTTATGACTTGCCTTGTTAGCATGTGATTGCGTTTATTTCTTGAAACTTGACTAAGTCTGCCTAAGTTCAAGCATGTCTATTGTTTGTTTGTATATGTGATTCTGTCCTTCAGTGGATCTGCTAATCCCATTCTACTCCCCTGGTCCTTTTGAATTCTTATTCTTCTTCGGCTGAAAGCCGAGGTTACTTAGGTTCCGACCTTTGACCTTCCTAGTGTGAGCATTGCTCGGGGTTCTTATGAGACCCTTGTGAACTCTCACACACTAGGACCTGGTCCTTACTCTTTCCCTGAATTGTTTCTGATCAACCTTCCTAGTGTAGGCGTTTCCCTGGGCTCTTGAAGCCTTTGGGAACTGTGACACACTAGGGTCCTGTGTTCTGTATGCTCAATCTTGATATATGTCCAATGGGTGAATCTCTCAACAGCTGGTTATTTTGTATTTATGAGCATAAGATTTTGGAGCTGTTGCGATTTGAAGGCTTGGCCTGTCCAGGTGTATTTGGGCCTGTTGTAGACTCCCGTAGTTGTATCTATTCTATAGTTTACTACATTCAATTCTGGTATGTAATAATTATTTGTACTAATAATTCTAGGGTGTTAGTGAAATTGGGAAGGGGTTCTTATTTTACATATGCAGTAAAGTTGGGTAGAAATCCTGCCTATAGGTTCAATACTGTGTTGTTAAATGTTGTATGTTAGAAATCATGCCTATAGGTACGTTATTATGTTCAGTCATCACATGCTAGCAGCCATGCCCATAGGTTCAACGCTTGGTTTAATGATGTTCTATTTTTGCTTGTTAGAGACGATGCCTATCGGAAATGGTATGATTCAATATATGTGCAAAATCCTGTTTTATATTGTTCTGTTCACGATTTATAGAAATCATGTCTATAGGATCTAAAATTGGATTAATTGTAGAAATCATGCCTATAGGTTTGAATCAGTTTAATCATCATTTTACCAGTTGGCTCAAGAGCTTTTCTTTACACTGTGTCGTTACCCTCACTAGAAAGCATGCCTATAGGATTAAAACAAGTAATTCCAGATATGTTTCTGTGATTGCCACTATTTGTTATCACATAAAACGCCTAGATATCATGCTACTAAGATTAATCTCATTATGCTAAAAAACAATAGGCAAACTTATGTAGGTTTTGGCAATCGCACTAAGAAACTGGCTTTGTGCATGACTGTCTGCTCATTCATTCAATATCACATAGAGATCTTTCCTTTAGGATTCTACTATTTCAATTAATTAAAATATGTCAAAATATTAACCAGTTTGGTGTGCATTTGATGTCTAAATGCGGAAGCTAGCTTGAGCCCATACTTTCTTCTATTTGAAAGTCCTAAACTATTTTTGTATGTCGCTTAGTATTTTCTTTTTTGAGCAGCCTAAGTTAAGGTCTAGGACCACCCTGAAATAGAGGTCCAAATTCCTCCTGGACCATAGGCCTGGGACAGGTAGTGCACGCATAGGGTACGACTTAGAATTGACTACAGCGCTTTAGGTAAACAACTTAAAGATAGTAATCGAGTAGCAGGAGATGATAGTATGTGCCCGCTGAATAATATGAGTAACAACCCGTCTTGAGGGAGTTACAAAGTATTATTTATGTTGCATGGGTTGATCCTTTAGGCTAAAAAACTTAGGACCCTCATTTTTGTTTAAAGTAATTCATTTATTTGTTCAAGTGTTCCTTTTCTCTTAGACTAATCATATAATTCGAGTTCGGCCTGGACCCACCGTTGTGGACCTCAAGGAGTTCCTAACACCTTTTCCTCAAGGTAATTTGAGCCCTTACCCGATCTTTGGTGACGCAAACTAGTAATCCTGAGTCATTTTCAAATAGGTGCCTTAACGCACCTTAATCCGTTAGGTGGCGACTCTCTCTTTTAATACCTTTCCTTTAAAAGAGTTGTCACGTGTCGAAACCTGATTTCGCAAGAAAAAGGGGCGCGACGGCATGGTGACTCTGCAAGGGATTTCCTTAAGCTCTTACCATAATGAACTTGGTCTGTATGAATTAGTATCTCTTGATAAGCGTGTCTTTATTATTTTGAACATCCCGCTCCCATTCTCCCTTTTATTTTCCACATGCACACCCCTTCCCTATTTTTCCCTGTATATGAACTTACATGCAATTCCTCGCTTAACCTAGTCATAACATGCATCCCCTCTATTATTTCCTAATCATGTTCACTTGCTCCAATTTTTTAAAAAAAATTGTTATGTGTTTCCCAATCCCTACCCCTTTTTATCACTTTATTATAATTTTTCCATTATACGAACTAACTCCTTTCTTGTTTTTCTTTCTTTTTTGTCTTTAAATTTATTAAATATTGTATTTATCGCTTCATCTTGAAAAATACTTGAGAACGTGTTGTTTTATCTTTGCATAATTACATGCTCTACATCATATTCCACTAGTGCACAATTAATACCATAGTGACACTTGATGAGTGTCCATGCTCTTCCTATATCACCCTTTTAAATTTGAAAAGGCTTATTTACAGTAAAACTAGTCGATCAGCGGTGCAGTCAACAGTTTCATACCTTTCCCTCTCAAGTTGTCCACTTGAGGGTACCGGTCTAGACTCTTATAGAAAATCCCACTCTGATGTTAACTGTGCATGCATCATGTCTGAACCTAGTACAGGTTAGAATTCTGTCCGCATAATAACTCTCTAACGCAAGCCTTGTCCAAAGCCCATCGATATTTCCATAATCCCAATGGGCACAATCATGATATGTGCATTATTTAGAGAAAACGTGTCGATTTGTTAATCATTAATGTGTAAACAGTCAAATCCGGATGGGGAGAGGGCTAACTTTATTTGTTTTACAGAAATGAAGCACGAAGTCCCCAGGTTCGGCATGGTCTGAAGTATCTTACCTCTGTTTTTAGACTGGTGGGAAAATCTCTCGCCGAGCGACAAAAACCATGTGAAAAGAATTTTCAAAAATCTACCGTCTTTGTTGGACATTCAGTAAAACAATGTACTAATCGAGGCCGCTATTATGTTCTGGGATGAAAAGAGGGTTGTTTTCCATTTTGGTAATGTAGAGATGCCTCCCCTTTTTGAGGAAATAAGAGGTTTTGCTGGGATACCATGAGATAACTTTGGTCTATTGGTACCAGAAAATCGTACTTCTAGAGGGTTTCAGAAAATGATGGGTCTTAGAAAGAATGACGAGTTAGTCTGCCTGAAGAAGTCTTACATACCTTTCAACTTCATTTACGAGCGTTATGGGCATAGCACATCCTACCTTATATATCATGATTAGTTTTCCATCACTTCTCTAGGCTGGACTCATCGCCGGGTTTTCGCGTTCATCGTCTATTTTCTAGGGATGATAGTATTCTCAATTCAAGGAGACAGGATCCACATTCGTTTGGCTATGGTCACCAAGACCTTAATGGAAGGAATTTAGGGACAGATATATACTATCGTCCCAATGATCGTGGCAGAGATATACGAGCCTTGAACCGTTGCAAGAAGGGACTTAGGAATTTTGAGGGTTGTAATCTCTTACTGCGAATATGGTTGTTGGAATATCTTCAAAGAGGACAGTACCGTCAAGAATTTTTGCGGTGACCATGGAATGAACACATAGCTTTTCACCATCCAAAAAGAATGACTTTCATCCCAGACAGGTTTGCACAACCGGGAAACGCTGTGGATTGGGTACATTTCTTTAGCAATTTGACTGATGACAGGGTCCATTGGATGTTCGAGTGGTTCCCTACTAGAGAGTTCATCATCAGGTCAAGAGATGTTCCTCACTTAGTGCTGATTAGGTTGAGGTGTATCTATCCTTATGCTCCTATCAGGGTCAGGAGACAGTTTGGGAGAAAGCAAGTCATACCATGAGTTTCCAAGATGGTTTACTACAAAGCAGACTTTCAGGGTGATGCCATTCCATTCAAGTGTGAGGCACAACACATGTGGCATCTGCAAATCATTGTGGAAAAGGATACCATCGCACCAAGTCGGTACCACGCCGGTCATGTATATTTCTACCTATCATGGTTGGATGATGACATAGCAGGAGAAGTCAAGCCGGGGATTGATCAAAGAAACATGATCATAGAAAATGCTGCTGAAGCACAAGTAAAACACGAGAGGTTGCACAAAAAGAATCTTTGAGTCTGAGGCCAGACATTTGGAAGAACACAAGGTAGACATTGAATCAATCAATGAATGGAGAGGAATTGCTATAGAATCAAGAGAAAGGTTAGAGTACTTAGAGTAGGGTCTGATGGAGCTTGAAGGAAAGATGAGGAAAAGGATCGTGGATTGTCAGAATGCAGAGGCCAACGAAGGAGGAAACCTAGCAAGGGCGTGTCTACTGCTGGGCATGCACGACCTGGGGAATCTGATTGATGGGGCTTAGAAGGCCAAGCTTGGAGAAGGTCCCTCCGGGACCAAGTAGATTAGAATTGTTGTTTACTTGTTTTCCTAGAGTCGTTTTAGAATTTGACAGTAATAAGCCAAATGTCACTAGTAACTCTTTTTGATTATTGTTTTAAAGGTTTGATCTCTGTTGACCCAAGAAGAATAGTTTTGAAGATTGACAAAGGAACTCAGAAATGAACCAGGTCCATCACTGGAAGACATAGACACAAGCAGAGTCAAAAGCACGTGAGCTGCACATGCAGGAGATAAACGAAATCTGATAAAATAAAGATATCTCCTGATAAAAAAGATTGCAAAAAAACAAGGAGAAGGACTCCTTATTCAGTAAGAACAGAATCTTAAGATAAGAAAGGATTTGAGGAATTGAGATTGACTAGAACCCTTCCACCAAGGAAGAGTTGCATTAGAACTCTAGTTAAGTCCTTATCTACTAGTCATATATATTGCAGATTGTTATTATTGTATAGGTACGCACAAAAGCAGAAGTTAAGCAAGAATTGAGATCAAAATTAGCGAGGCAATTTTGCAAGCAGCTCGTGTGAAATTTGAGTGTGCGAATCTGAAGCTACTTGCACCAGCTAGAAGAACCAATTCCAATGGTTGTATTTTAGTCTAGTTTATTTATAGTAGGTGGTTTTAACTTGTACCTTTTTGGCTTTATCTAGAAGCGTCTGTAATAGGTATCTGTGTTCAAGTTATAGCTAACTTGGAGTTTGTCACAAATAGCTAGAGGCTAGTTTGCTACAAGGGATTAGAGGTAATCCTAGGTTTACAAAAGTGTTTTTGTAAATGTTGTTTTGGCTCACTAATTTAGTAAAGAGTTTCGGGGAAAATCCTACTAGGAAGTAGGTCATGGTTTTTCACCTTTTGAGCCATGTATTTTCCACATAAAAATCTCTGTGTTCTTTAATTTTTGTATTTATTATTCTGCAAATAGTAGGAGTTAGAACACAAAGAAGAACCTGCTCCTTCTATAACAAGTGCACGTGAAAATTGGACACCACACAAATCACACACCCCTCTTGTATGGTATTGACATATAAAACATGAATTGGTATCAAAGCGGGTTATCCTTGAAGAGGTTAACACTTTAGGAGAAGATCAAGATGAGTGCAAAACCTGGGAACTGGGAAGGACAATCAACTGCTAGGCCTCCACTCTTCAATGGCCAGTATTGCTCCTGGTGGAAGAACATGATGAGAGACCATACAATCAGAGAAGACTACGAGCTATGGGACATTGTTACTTATGTTTCTTTGGCCACTATGAAGAAGAATGCTGAAGGAGTAGATGTGCCAAAGACAATAACTGACTTTACTGCTGAAGATTTGAAAAGTGGGAGAAGAATTCTAAGGCCAAGAAGTGGCATGTGTGTGGACTTGGTCCAGACGAGTAAAGCAGAATTCAAAGTTGTATCACTGCTAAAGAAATTTGGGACACTTTGCAAGTGGCTCATGAAGGAACGGCTCAAGTGAAGAGCTCCAGATGTACTTTACTATATTCTCAGTATGAGAATTTCTCTATGAAGGAATGAGAGACCATTCAAGAGCTGTATTCAAGGTTCACCACACTGACTAATTAACTAAAGTCTCTTGGAAGGACTCTTCTTGAAGAAGACAAAGTTGAAAAGATTCTGACAAGGGTTCTGCCAGTTTCCTGGGAAAGCAAAATCATTGCAATTTAGGAATCTAAATGGATGAATTGATTGGAAATCTCACTGCCTATGAACTTAGAAGGCAGACCATGAAGATGGACGCGCCCAAGAAGGAAAGGAGTCTGGCTCTGATACCACAGTACAGAGAACAGAGCAAGAGACTCCAAGAAAGAAAACTATATCATAGATACGAAAGTTTTCCTACAAAAAGGGCTGGCTATTGCCAAGCTACACTAACAGTTAATTTTCTTATAGTCACAAAAGTTTTCCTACAAAGGGGCTGGCTTCATAAAAGCTATAAGGGACGGCTTGCCAAGCTACACAACTCAGAAAACTTTTGTACTATAACCAACATTAGGTGTTATAACTCAGAAAACATTCGTACTACAACAAGCTAACATTCTTAGAGTATTCTTACTCTATTTCATACATGGACCGACCTTTCCATCCATTCGAAAGAAAGAACAAGAGGGAAATTTAGAAGGAACTCATATGTAGTATATCACAAAGTTTTACAAAGCTTACAAAATAGTTTTTAAGATGATTACAAGATGATCTTTCAACTACTACAAGGCCTCATTTATATAGGACTAGGAGGTTATTACAAGACAAACTTACATTAAAATAAACCTATATTACATGGCAAACCTATCTACAAGTGGGTCCCTTTTTACATGTGAAGGACCTTTAGGCAAAACCACTAAAAACTCCTAAAAACATATGAAACGAGTGAAATACACATGGTTTAGCATGTGAAAGTTTGTGTGAGCATGTGAAAATAGTGTGCTGCATGTGACAGGGCATGTGGAGGCATGTGGAAGCATGTGAAAGTGGGACCCAAATGGTTTAGAAGGATGTGGAAATTTGTCTTGGCTTGGGTAGATGATATTTTAGGGTTTTTTGGTAGGTAATGTGGGATCATGGTGAGATTAACAGGGATGATAATCTTCCATTGATTTTCTCGGTTTGTCTTCTAGGCATATTTTCAAATATCTTGTGTAGTAATGCCTGGAACTCGACGATTCTTCTTCTCTATGTTCCTTCTCTTTTGGATTGAGGGATGTGATCCGCAACCTTAATCTGGAGATGTCATGAGTGATTTTTCCCCGGATGATTTCATATGGAGTTTGATATTCCTATGCTGCTTCTCAGACATTTTCCCAGTGAGGATGAGTGCTGGTATAATTCCAGCTTGCCTAATCCTTTGGCCATATTTCTCTCGGGATGCACTTTTTTTGCTGGAAGATGATTTTTTGCGCTTCACTGTATTCTTATTCCATGGATAAAATGGACACAGAAAATTTCCAACATAATGATGCATCTGCTTGTGCCTGGGCTTTTCCATTAATAATCTTCACTGGCCTACGAAACATGAATACCTTTGCATTGTAGGAATCGTTGAAATATTTTGTCCAATATCTTCTAGTCTTAACCATAATAGAAACACTTTAAGAGTTGGTTCAATGTTGTCGAAATCTTTAAAGACATTGCACTTGAATTCCATGAAAATGTAGTACTGATGACATAGGTACCAGAAAAACCATAATAATTCTTGTAGAAAATCCTTGGCTTGTGCTATGAATATATGGCAGAATGGATATTCTGGATTGACCCCATAAGGCTTGATAATGGACCCTCCATGTTGTCGGAAATCTTGGAGCTCATAATAAGTTCTTCTTTCCATAATAATTGACAGATCAAAGGGATCCACGAGGTTGAATAACTCTGGTGGATGATCTGTTGACTTCAATGAACTTGTTCCCGGTACATTTGAGAGAATGAAGATGTGGCTGATTATCTTTTTCTTTGACTTCAGTTTTCCTGGGGCAAATCTCTTTGAGAATTCTTCCGGCTGAGACACAAAATCTGCGAGAATATTATCCTTTCCTTTCAGGTGCTTTACTTGAAACATGTATGGAGAGAACCATTGGGCCCATCTGAGAACCTGAGGATTGGGAATAATCTTCGCATTTATCTGGATCATCTTTGGGAAGGACATCATATCTATTTCTATCAGAAATTCTATGTGAATCAGAAAAAAAAAATGAATTTCTTGATTCCATTCTTTACTGCAAGAATTTCCTTGAAGGTGGAGTGGTAAGGTTGCTCAGAATCTTTGAACTTTCCGCTAGCATATCCGCATATCTTTCTCTGGCCTTGTTTTTTTCAAATAGAACGATACTCCAGTATTCATTGCTGGCATCAGTTTGCAGTATCTTCTTACCGTCAGAAGGGATGTAGAGGGACTTGACATTTTTAGAAATCTCCTTTATTTCCTGAATGCTGCATCTTGTTTCTTTCCCCATGATGGAGCATTTTTCTTGAGCATTTATGTGAGCGAAGAAATGCATGTAGAGATATTCGGGATGAAATCTCTCACATAATTTATTATACCTAATAACTGTTGGATCTGCTTTGTTGTGAAGTTGGTATGTGGAAGCTTGAGTAGTTCTTGACATATATATGGTCCTGGACTATATGCACCTTGGACAAAATGCATTCCAAGAAAATCAATCTCTTGTTGAGCAAGAACCATCTTTTTTGCTGAAAGCATGATCCTATAATGTGTTATCAATGACTCAAACTGACGAAGCAAGTTGACATGTTCCTCCAATGTATCACTAAATAACAGGATGTCATCACTGTAAACTAAAGAGGTATGGATGATGGGCTGGAATATTTTTATCATGGCTTTTTGGAACAAGGAGGGTGCAATTTTCAACCCGAAGGGCATGACTTTCCATTGGAAGTGATTATCGGGGATGCAAAATCCCGTTATGGGTCTTTCTTCAGGGTGGATTCCTAATTGCCAAAATCCAGATTTTAAATCAAACTTGGAAAAATATTTGGCCTTGGCTAAGTGGGAAAAAAGAGTGAGTTTATTTGGGATATGGAATTTATCATCTTGGAGGAAATGGTTAAGTGGTTGGTAGTTAATGACTAACCTGAGTTTTCCTCTTGTCTGCTCAGCTCTTTTGTTGACATATAATGCTTCGCATGCCCATTGTTAATCCGATGGCTCTATTAGATCAAATTCCTAAAGTTCTTCGCATTCTTTCTTTGCAAGCTGAAGATGATCTGGATTCATGCGTGAATGACTGGTTTTCGTTGGATTGATGTTTTTTTTCTTCTTGGAAGGGAGCTTGATAAACAACTATTCGTTTTTCCATAACGGGCTTTTCCCTTTCTTCATGAATCCTTGTGGAATTCAGCACATGAATTCTCAATGAGATTTTGCTCAATCTCCTTGATTTGTTCGTCGTTGGTGATTTGGAATAGCCTTGGAATCTCAGAATAAGGTTTGAACTGCTTCTTAAAAGCTATCCCGCTAGCCTTGATCTGGAGTTGATCTCTAAGTTGTCTGTAAATGTCGAATCCAACAATAAGATCTTTTCCTGGTACATCAGACCCTATCAGCTTGGTTCTGCACTTCAATCCTGGAAAGAATTCAATTGTGACCGGATGCTTTGTGATGCCGGTGGTAGTCAGGATCCCATTTGATGTAGTTTTAAAATCCTTAAAGTGCGGCACCCATTGATCTTTAGGGAGAACTGCTAGATTTATGAGTGAAGAGGCAGCTCCAGTGTCGATGAAAGCAATAACTCGAGTTGGTTTATCCCATTTGGATGAATAGACTTTGAGTTCTACTTGAGGAATGACTACGAGAGCGTTGATCTCCTCTCGAGCTTCGATCACTGGTTCTGAAATTTGGCAGTGCTCATTGCCTTGATCCTCATAGATATCAAGGGAGAATAAAGTTTCTTCACTAGGTTCATCAACCACTGAGAATATGGATTCAAGGTCCTCCTCTTTTCCGAGATGTATGCCAGTGTAATCTTCAATCTATTCAAGGAGTTTGATAGATCTTCTCGACTGGGGACAATTTTTTGCGAAATGTCCAATCTTGTGGCATATAAAGCATCTGTTTTTCTTGTGAAAATTTCCTGGCCTTCTACATCTGAAATATTTTGTGCGTCTCTTGGACCTTGGTTTTCCATCTGGAATTTTTGGCCATTTGAACCTCCTGAATCCTTTATGTCGCCTAGATGTGTGGCAGGAACATCCTGATCCAGTGATTAGATCGGATATGTGACATTCTTTGTCAAGCGCTGGATTGTGCTGGTTAATTTGTTTTAGGGCTGAGCGCTTTGTACAAATGTCCTCCAATGCTACGAAAATAGCTTGCCTGATGTAGCCGACTTGTGAGGTTGTTATTAATTTAAACTTTTCTTCAACGATGGTCATGGTTCGGCTTGACAACATCTTTGGAAGGGAAGAGACAAAGGCTTTCTTCAGGTTGATGTCTCCGCCGATTTCAAAGTATATCTTTGCCTTTTTTTGAAAATTCCTATCAATGTCATTTCTGTCAAGTGATACAGACTTCATCTCGAAGAGTTGTCTTCGCATTTTCTCCTGTCTTTGGCCAGTATCTCTGCAGAACACTTCATGTAGGATTTTGATGTTGAAGGCAAAATCTTGGGATGTAAGAAAAATATTTTTGTCTTGAATCCCAAGTGAATTCCACCAATGTCTGAGGTTTCCTGAGAACCGTGAAGTTAGTTCTGACAGGATGATATACTTTTCTCATTCCACCAAATTTTTGGTCACCATCCAAGTATAGAAGTCTTGGATCCTTTGAGGCCATTTTGAAACCTTGATGTCATCTAAGGTGAAAGTGTGGAAGCCAGTTCCAACTGGTTTTGATGCCATGGTTTCATGTCTTCTTTCTGGGATTGGTTCATCCATCATGACTTCTTGATCCTCCTCAACTTCAGATATTTCTGGGTCTCTTGGTTGGCTCACAAATATTGGGGGATCGTCTTCGTTAGAAGAGTTTGTTGTGGAATCATTGATGGATTGAGAGGTATCTTCCATTGTATCATCAGCTTATGAATTTAGAGATTCTGACCATGTGGTATCTCCTTCTGACATGTTTCTTGGCTGGGAGACATAGAAGTCTGGAGTCTTCTAATCAGAAATCATAACTTTCTGGGTTGGACCCTTTTGAACTTTCTCCTTGGTCTCTCCTTTTCTTGGTTTGTTTCTTGGCTGCAAGAGCATCTTTCCTTTCCCAAACCATTTTTGCAATGTCGAATTCAGGTTCTTCTTTTAAAGGTTGGGTGAAAGAGATATGATTCTGTGAGGTGGTAGGAAAGGTAGAAAATGTGTTGTCCAATTTTGGTGGGGAATATGCTTGTGTTGACATGGGGAAGAAAGTATATTTTGAAGGGAAAAATGGGGTTTTTTGTGACTCAAAGAGGTCATTTCTCAAAAGTTGAATTTGTTCCTTGATTGAAATCGTCTCCTTTTGTTGTTGTTGGAAGAACTGGAAAAGTGAAGTTCCTGGCGGACAAATCTCATATTGTAAATTTGCCAATCTTAGCTCTAAGGCTTTGATTAGTCCTCCATGATGAGACGATGTCTGCTCCACCTTTTGCTCAATTGCTTCCACTTTTTTCATTAACTTATTTTGTGTATGAGCCACATTTTTTATGGTGTTTCCAATATTATTGAGCACTTTGTTTTGGCAGATGGAATTTTCTGATTGCCAGTTTATTGTTGCCTCGATATCACTTGTTGGGGTGTTTTCTCCAGAAGGTAGTACTATATTTTTCTTAGGGATTTTTGGAGCATGGTTGATACATTATTTTTCAAAAGGTTGGAGTGGAGGAAAATCTTGGGTATGGCTAGAACTTGAAGGGCTCAACATGAATATTTGTGGGAGTGTGGACTTTTGGTTTGATGGAGTCAGGTGGCTTTTTGGATTCTAGGTTACGAGCTGATGGCGGTTTTGGTTTTGGGGTGGTTTCACTGTCTTCCCAACTTGGAGTGAATTTTTCTGGTAATTTTGGGCATTCTTAGGGTTTGTAACTGACAAGAAATTCATATTTACCTGGACGTCTTAATGATCCAATAGAAGGGTCTTTATTTTCATATCTGGCTCGAAATTGCTTTTGAGTAGTTTTTCCCTTTTCTTGGATTTTGGTTTAGCCTTGTTGAGGCCAAATCTTTCCTAATGACACAGGTGATGTTCATCATATTCTCCACTTGGATCTTCAAAATAGTCTTGGCATTCGCAGCTGAGATCCCAAGGGCAGCATCCCGTAAATCGGCATTTGAACCACCAAACTCTTTTGCCGTCTTTGTCAAAATGTTTACACCAGTCATGTTCTTCCATGATAGTTTGTATATTCTAGAAAGGTTCTCTCTCAGGATCAGGGTCAGGGTTTTTGTCTTTGTGTTGGATCAGTTGGCAAGAAAAGATGGTTTTATTGGGTATTTTGAGATGGGAATGGTCAAAGATTATGGAATCAGTTTTGTCATTTCTTTTGGTAAAAGTTGGCTCACCAGATTGTAGAGGTTCTTCTAGTTCCCTCAACCTTCCATAATTTGTAATCAAGGAATCCAGATTTTGACAAGCTCATCTCTGGAAATTTGTCTGGGTATTTGGGTGCACATGGTGTTTCCTTTGGTAGCATCAATATTCAAGAGTAAAGCATTTTCTCCTCCGGGAAGGCATAGATCCATGGCATGATTTTGGACCCGCCACGCCATTTGGTGGTGAAGAGTGGCTTGGATAGAATCTTTGGCTTGTGGGGCACCTTAAATTTGGACTTGGATTTTTAGTGCTTCGGTTAAGTATGGGTCAAAAATGGACATGTTGAAATTTGGATAGATAGTTATGAAGACTGTCCCTGCATTCAAGGTAACTTCTGCAGTACCCAAATTTTCATGTTGGTACTCCAAGTATCTTGTATCTTGAAGAGAAAGTCAGGCACTCAGAATCACTGAAAGAGTTGATCTGGAGGAAGATGAAATGGCTATGATCACCCAGTATTTCAAGAAATATCTTATGAGAGGAAAAGGTTCCTTAAGAGGTGGAAATTACAACAAGACAAGGGTACCTGAAAAAATGGCTAATGAGGGCTGCTACAAGTGTGGAAAGACTAATCACCACATCAAGAACTGTCCTCAATGGAAAATTGAATCGAAGAAGGAAAGATTTGAACGAAGGAACCGGAAGAAGGAACAGGTTCATCCCAAGAAAAACAAAGGATCAACAAAGGCTATGGTTGCTTCTTGGGGAGAAAGTTCAGATGATGAAGGTAGAGATGAACAAGCACTTATCGCAATTGGCGAATCAAATGAGGAATCTGAGGTAAGTATAATTCATCTCAAAGACAAGATTAAGTTTTTGACTAAAGAAAAACTCTCTGAACTGCTACTAGATTTTATTGATGAATCTGAGGTAATAAATAAGGAAAAGGAAAAGCTGTTTAAGGATTGTGTAATTTTAAAGGCAAAGTGTAAGAACCTAGAACTCAAAGCCAGTGAGGCTGTGAGTGAAAATACTGCTCTGAAGAACAAGGTTCATACATTTGAAGTTAATGTTCTAGAGTTAAAATCTGAAAACCTAAAAATGAAACTAGGAACAAGTAAGAAGATAGCTGACAACTCACAACTCACCTTAGAAGAAAATGTATGTAAGCTAAAAGATGAACTGTATAGGAAGGATGAACATGTAAGAGTGTTGAAGGAGGAACTAGGCAAGGTGAAGCATGAAACAGATAGAACTTGTAAATGGAACAGATCCTCTGATTCTTTGACATGGCTACAGGAACATCATAGTAGCGATAGAAGAGGACTTGGCTTTGGGAATTAGCTGCCTAAGTGGGATCCTAAAAGCAAGTACCTCACTCTTCCTGAGAACAAAATTTGTACCAATGTGGTAAGACTGGTCACTATAAAAGTGAATGTAATGCAAAAGAAAATGCCAGTCAAAAGAACAAAAGTTTTGTTCAAGGGAAGAGTTGGTTGCCAAGTTGGGCTAAAAAGAATTTAATTCTTCCTTTTGCTTATAGAAAGGGACACAAACTAGATTGGGTTCCTAAGACTAACCCCTGATTTTTTTTGTAGGTTCAAGTGAAGGGGAGCAGCCAAATATGGTACATGGATATTGGCTGCTCAAAGCACATAACTGGAAACAAGGACTAATTCCTTTCACTTGAGGACCTCAAAGGAGGAAATGTATCCTTTGGAAATGGAAAGAAAGGTGAAATCATTAGGGTTGGTAAGGTAGGTAAGAATGACAATCATTCCATTGAGAATGTCTATTTGATAAACGGCTTGAAATATAGCCTAATCAGTGTGTCACAGATGTGTGATAGAGGTAACATGGTAGCATTCACCTCTACAAAATATTTTGTGATAAATCTTTTTACTGACAAGATTATTTTTCATGGAAAAAGAGTGAAAAATGTATACATTATAGATCTGTCCACACTTTTAGAAAATTAACTAACCTGTTTAAGTGTGCTGGACAGTGATCCCCTCCTTTGGCATAAGATACTTGGACATGCAAGTCTAAGTCAACTCAACAAATTAGTCTCCAAGGACTTAGTGATAGGACTGCCTAACATTAAGTTCAAGGAAGACAAATATTGTGAGGCTTGTGCAAGGGGGAAGCAGGTAAGATCATCTTTTAAAAGTAAGAAAGTGGTAAGTACCACCAGAACAATGGAACTTGTCCATATGGATCTTTGTGGTCCAATGAGAACATTAAGCAGAGGTGGTAAGAGATATGTGATGGTGCTTGTTGATGATTATTCTAGATTTACCTGGACACGGTTTCTAACATCTAAAGATGAATCATTTGACATGTTTACTTCTTTTGTTAGAAAAATTTAGAAACAATTAGGAAATCAACTTGCATCAATTAGGTCTGATTATGGCACTGAATTTGAAAATGCTAAGTTTGCTGAATTTTGTGATGTGCATGGCATAGATCATAATTTTTTTGCTCCTAGAACTCCACAACAAAATGGAGTAGTTGAAAGAAAGAATAGGACACTTAAGATATGTCTAGGACTATGCTTCTCTCTAGTAAATTGCCCCATAGTTTCTAGGCAGAAGCTGTTAATACTGCTTGCTACATCATAAATAGGTGCATGACAAGACCCCTTGTAGAGAAGACTCCCTATGATTTACTTAAAGGGAGAAAGCCAAATATATCCCACCTTAGTGCATTTGGTTGCACGTGCTTTATGCACAACAATGGTAAAGACTCCCTAGGTAAGTTTTCTCACAGAAGTAATGAGGGAGTATTCTTGGGATATTCTTCACATAGTAAAGCTTATAAAGTTTATAACAAAAGAACTATGTGTGTTGAAGAAAGTGTACATGTAGTTTTTGATGAAACTAACATTCTTTCTGAGAGACAGGAACAATATGATGAAGTAATTGGGCTAGCTAGAAACTCACATGAGATCACAGCCCAGACTGAAGCAACACTGGAGGAAGGAACAGGTGATGGAACAAGTTAATCCATCCCGGGAAACATGACAGTGGGAATAGAACAAAATAATTCCCAAACTTCATTGGAATCTGTGCTTGAACCTGTTCCATAGCAACAAAGCATTGAAGGAACATCACTGAGTAACCATTTGGTTGTGAAACCTTAAAAATATCAAAGTTGTCACCCTATTGAGAACATTATCACTGATCCAACCTCTGGAATCAAAACCAGATCTTCTTTAAATAGTCTTTGTGCTTTTGATGCTTTTTTTATCTCTTATTGAATCTAAAAATGTTGCTGAGGCTTTGCAGGATGCAGACTGGGTAAATTCAATGCAAGATGAACTCAACCAATTTGAAAGGAGTCAAGTTTGGCATCTGGTACCAAGACCCTTGGATAGATCAGTAATTGGCACTAAGTGGATCTCCAGAAATAAACTTGATGAAGATGGAACAGTTATTAGGAACAAGGCAAGATTGGTGGTTCAAGGATATAGTCTGGAGGAAGGCATAGACTATGATGAAAGTTTTGCTCTAGTGGCAAGACTGGAAGAAATAAGGCTCCTTATAGCCTTTGTTGCTTACATGGAATTCACCCTTCACCAGATGGATGTCAAGAGTGCCTTCCTAAATGGCTATTTAAAGGAAGAAGTGTTTGTCAAGCAACCTCCAGGAATTGAAAACAAGGAGAATCCTGATCATGTGTACAAGCTTGCCAAGGCACTGTATGGACTCAAGCAAGCTCCTAGAGCATGGTATGAAAGATTATCAAAGTTCTTACTTGAGAATACTACAAGAGAGGTAAAACTGATAGTACTCTATTCTTGAAAGAAAAAGGTAAAATCTCTTGGTAGTTCAGATATATGTAGACGACATAATCTTTGGAGCAACTACTGGTAAGCTAAGTAAAGAATTTGCTAAACTAATGGGGAGTGAATTTGAAATGAGCATGATAGGTGAGCTTAATTTCTTTTTAGGCTTACAAATTAAACAAAAATTCAAATGAAACTATGATCTATCATCAAAAGTATGTAAAAGGGTTGCTTAAAAGGTTTAAAATAGAAGATTCCAAAGAAATTGACACTCCTATTGCAACAGCCACGCGATTAGATATAGATGAACCTGGTTCATCTGTTGATCAAAAGTTGTATAGGGGAATGATTGGTTCTTTGCTGTATCTCACTGCTAGTAGACCTGACATTGTTTTCAGTGTAGGACTTTGTGGAAGATTTCAGGCTAATCCAAAGGAATCCCACTTAACTGATGTAAAGAGAATCTTGAGATACCTAAAAGACACCACTGATCTCTGTCTTTGGTATCCAAAAGGTAGTAAATTTAACCTTGTGGGATATGCTGATGCTGGCTATGCAGGTTTTCTAGTGGATAGAAAGAGCACCTCAGGTATGGCACACTTTCTTGATTCATGCCTTGTGTCTTGGGCCACTAAGAAGCAGAATTTTGTGGCCCTATCTACTGTTAAAGCTGAGTATGTGGCTGCAACCTCATGTTGTGCTCAACTGTTGTGGATTAAGCAGCAATTGATGGATTTCAGAATCGATGTTGGATGTATCCCAATATTTTGTGATAACACTAGTGCTATCAGTATGACAAATGATAACACTAGTTCTATCAGTATGACAAAGAACCATGTTCATCATAAAAGAACAAAGCACATAGATGTTAGACATAATTTTTTAAGTGACAATTATGAGAAGGGATTGATCACCATAGAGTTCTGTGCTACTGATAAACAGATTGCTGACATCTTTACAAAAGCATTGAGTAGAGGGATTTTTTAAAGGAACATGTTAGAGTTAAGGATGATTAAGATCAAAACTGAACCAATTCAGAATGTACATGAAAAAAAAATGAAAAAAATGAAAAAAAAAATTGTCTAGATAATCTGAAACTTGTGTAAATAATCAGATAAATTGTTACTCAGTCTCATACTGTAAATGGTATCCTCCTGTGCCATGCTTTGATATGACTCATTGGTTGCTAATGAAATTTTCTCTATTGTTGAAAGTTGAGACATGATCAAGAGGATTCTTAAGTGATGAACCTGGTTCATCAGTGCTGGTTCATATGAAAGGCGAGGTATGTGTTCTACACTCTACACATTTTGAAATACTAATATTTAAATCATGAGCAGAACTCCACCCAAACTCAAAATCTTTCAAAGCCTATCCTATAAAGATTTGAACCAGTTCCGTCTACACTAAATAATCCCCATCGTATTAAAACACCTAGATCCTAGGGAAACAGTAACCGTCATTCCAAACTGAACAAATGCAGAGTGATTAGACTTCTAATTGACAAAAAATCTGCCGTTGTGTATTAATTACACTTCCCCCATCATCACCTCTGAAAATCCCTCATCCATTCTGAAAAATCGTAGAAACCATTCCTTTTCTCTTTTCCTTCAACTTCAATCCAGATTCGTTCTTCCTTCATCAACCAAAAATCAAAATGTCTAATCCCTGGAACAATCCTGGTACTCCACCCCCTACTCCATCCTCGTCTTCCACAACCCCTCAATATAGTTCTACCACTCCTCAACCTAGTCCTAACCCCAAACCTAGAGAAAGGAGAGTTAAGATGCTCTCTAGAAAGACAGTGGAAAGTGGATCTTTAGCAAGAAAATTAAATACCAAGCTTCAAGAAAGTCAGGCTCAAGAATCACAAAATTCGAGCGATTCTTTTAAATCAGTGATTGAGGGAGAAGCAACAGGATCTTCTGATTCTGAACAGGTATCCTCTGTCTCAAAAACTATTTCTGAGGCTGATTCAGAGATTGCTGAAAACTTAGAAACTAGAAAAAGAGAGGTGGTAAAAATAAAACTGAAAAAGAAAAAGAGAGAGGGGAGTATAGAGTGAAGTGAAGGGAAAAGGGAAAGAATTTGTTAGAATGGCTATTTGTGGAGCTGAGCCAGGAAAAATGGATGAAGGTAGCAAGAACTCAGGGGGGGAGTGAATAAGGAGAAGCCGCTGAAAGGCTAATCAGTTTGGGAAAGCAAGCAGATGAACCTGGTTCATCTATGGAGGAAACCCTAGCAGATCTGCTGAAAAAAGTAGGCGATAGTTACAATCCAAAGAAGAAAAGAACTCTAAAAGCTCAAACTTCTGCGACAATAAGAACAAATAAGAAAAGGAAAGTTGCTCCTTCTAAGAGTTATGATATTCCTCTTCCAAGAGGAAGAGCTACAATGAGTAAGCTAAAGCAGAGTGAGGAAGAACTGCAGAGAGCTTTAGCGGAGAGTAAGAAGAATAAACTAGAGAAAGGAAAAGAAAAGGTAGTTGAGCCTGTGGACGTTGTTGAAGTAGATGAGATGGACCTGGTCCATCAAAGTGAAAATGTGGAAGAGGTAGAGGTTCAGAACCCTAAGCCTAAGAAAGCCAATACTTCCTCAAAGAATTCTTCATCCGTTTCTAAGTCTGCTGAACCCTCGACCTTGGCCAAGCGAACTAGGTCTGCAGTGAAACCCAAGAAAGTGCAAATTCGTGAAGAAGATGTTTAGAGTGATGAAGAGGTAGTTGAATCTGATGGTGAGAAGGATAAGTTGAAAAAGTTTTGAAAACGTTCAATTCTGAAGGGAATATTGTTAAAAAACCTGGAAGACGAAGGAATGATTATGTTCCTGGAGAAGGTTGAGAGGCAGGGCTGGAAGGACATGTCCGTTCAGTTGGATGGGAGGCTGGCCAAAACTGAAATAGTGGAATTCATGGCAAACCCTGAGATCAAAGATGACAGAGTCACCAGCCTGGTAAAAGGGGTAAAAATTTCTTTCGATGCCAAATAATTGGGTGAAATCCTTGGCATTCCCTCTGAAGGCTTTGATGACTACACAAGGCAAAAATGGCCAAGTCTAGATGCTCTTTCAACTGCCCTGGTGATCACAAGGAAGTTTTGCGATAATGAGGAAGAAAGTGAACCCAAGGCAGTCTATAAGAGTTAAATGAAGCCCCCACACAAGGTGACTTTGAATTTATCAACAAGTGTGTGTTGCCATGGCAGGAAAGGAGGCACATTGCTAATTACATGGATTTGGTTTTGATGGAGTGCCTGGATAGTGGGCGGCAGATAAATTGGACTTGGTTTATAATTCAACACTTGGACAGAGTTTTCAATGGCTCCAAATCCCACACTATTGCATATGGCTTCATTCTCACTTATGTACTTGCTCATTACAAGGTGCCACTGAAGACGGCGGAGATGGCCATAAGAAAGGACCACTTTGGAATAAATACTCTTCTGGCTTGTGATTATGAGGTAAATATCATCCCCAATGAACTTGGTTCATCGAAGAGGACACTTGTAAACAGCAAAGTCAGAGCTCTAGTGCAGGAGAGTGGGGCGAAGGATGCTGAAATAGCAAGGCTGAAAAATTGTTTGGCAGAGGTTGAATCTGAGAGGTTTCTCTTAGAGCTGAGATTACAAAGGAAAGGGATAAGAATGAGGGAATTCTTCGAGATATGCTAACTCTTATCCAAGCGAAAAGCCAAGGCTCTAGACCTTCCAAGCCTTAGTTGCCTAGCCTGTCTAGAACATCAGTGACATAGACTCGGGAATTTTTCTTGGTTTTGCTCATGTTTTTAACTGTTTTTATTTCTTTTTGTGGATTTTGGAATAACCGTACTTTCGGCCAATGAAATATGATGCTTTTGCTCTTATTCTATTTTTCTGTTTCTTTGATAGTTTGAATTTTTGCAACTTTTTGATGATGCCAAAAGGGGGAAGAATGGGTTTGCTGCTCTGAACATGTGATATTTATAACCTAATATCTTGGGTTCTTTTGTGATAAATGCTTAATACTCTAATATGTGTCAATGTTGGACTAATCTGGATACATGCCTAAGTTTATGGACTCACAAAGTTTGTCATCATCAAAAAGAGAGAATTTGTTGGCCCAAGAAATTGAATAGTTTTGAAGATTGACAAAGGAACTCAGAAAAGAACCAGGTCCATCACTGGAAGACATAGACACAAGCAGAGGCAAAGTCACGTGAGGTGCACATGCAGGAGATAAACAAAATTTGGTAAAATGGAGATATCTCCTGATCGAAAAGATTGCAAAAACAATAAGGAGAAGGACTCATTATTCAGTAAGAACAGAATCTTAAGATAAGGAAGGATTTGAGGAGTTGAGATTGACTAGAACTCTTCCACCAAGGAAAAGTTACATTAGAACTCTAGTTAATTCCTTATCTACTAATCCTGTATATTGCAGATTGTTCTTATTGTACAGGTATGCACAAAAGAAGAAGTTAAGCAAGCATTGAGAGCAAATTAGCGATGCAATTTTACAAGCAGTTCATGTGAAATTTGAGTTTGAGAATTTGAAGCTACTTGAACCAGCTAGTAGAACCAGTTCCAACGGTTGTCTTTTAGTCTAGTTTATTTTTAGTAGGTGGTTTTAACTTGTACCTTTTTAGCTTTATCTAGAAGCGTCTGTAATAAGTACTTTGTGTTCAAGTTATAGCTTGCTTGGTGTTTATCGTAAATAGCTAGAGGCTAGTTTGCTACTGATTTAGTAAAGAGTTTTGGGAAAATCCTACTGGGAAGTAGGTCGTGGTTTTTTCACCTTTTGAGCCAGGTGTTTTCCACGTAAAAATCTCTGTGTTATTTAATTTTTGTATTTATTATTTCACAAATCGTAGGAGTTGTAACACATAGAAGAACTTGCTCTTTCTATAACAAGTGCACGCGAAAATCGGACACCATACAAATCACCCCCATCTTTTGTGGTATTTACGTATAAAGCATCAATCTCTTTATTACATTAATGAAATGAGGCAATTGTCGGCACTAAGTTTCTCCAAATCTGTATGTCGCTAGGCCTACCTCGGGCAAAATAAGGTCCCCAAATTAGGACATGAATTTATAGGTCCTCAATACATGTTTAAATACTGCAAATATCCTTTCAAAATTCCCTACTGCCTTGTTTGCCTTTTTTATTTTTCTTTGTTTTGATTATTCCCACCCCTTAAGGTTGGTTCGTACATACTGGCATCATCATCATATCATACCAACTCCAGAGGTCCTCCACCTTCTCCTCCTACAAGTCTAAATATAAGGGAAAAGCTAAGATGGATGACATGAGCGGTATCAGGAAAGACAATGTTACGCATGCCGAAAATGTTGAAACTTCAGATGGTTGGAGTACTCCGACACATAATGATTTTGTTCTATGGTTGGAGCTGAAAATATTGGAGTTACAAAGGGAACTTGAGAAGGTATGCAACTTGGCAAACCTCTCCCTGACCTTAAACGTCCCAGATATCAACCAACAGAACGCCCAAAACCCAGCATCTCCTCAAAGCACACCAAACCAACATCCAAAAAATCCCCCTGCATCTCATCAATACGCAACACCACCCCAAAATCCTAATCCTCTGCCAGTACCAACTCCTTCTATGCATCAACATCATCCAACCCAGTATCCACAAACCACCACCTAACATACCCCTCAAAATACACCACATCTTACCCCCATTTCGCAGAACTCAACAAATGATCACCACTATACCCAAACCCTTGGTATCCATCAAAACAACCCCATATATATAGAAACTCTACCTCACCCCACTCAACATACCCCATACACACCAGAATCCTCCGAGAAGGACCAGCTCATTTATGACAGAAGAACTTAAGAAGCTCACAAGTCGAGTCCAAGGCGTCTAAATGGGTAAATGCATTGAGGGTTTGAACTATGAAGATCTGTGTATTCAACCGGACGTAGAACTGCTGGAGGGTTAAAAACCTCCCAAGTTCGGAATGTTTGACAGAACAGGTGACCCAAAGATGCATCTAAGGACATACAGTGACAAACTCGTAGGAGTTGGAAAGGATGAAAGGATTCGCATGAAATTATTCATGAGGAGCCTCACTCGAGATGCCCTATCTTGGTACATCAGTCAAAATCCAAAGAAGTGAGTTAGTTGGGTAAGTATGGCATCGGATTTCATGGACCAGTTCAGGTTTAATAGGGAGAGTGCACCAGATGTTTTCTATATCCAGAATCTCAAAAAGAAACCAATAGAGACTTTCCGCGAGTATGCTACTCGGTGGAGATCGGAAGCTGTGAAAGTAAGACCGGCATTGGAAGAAAAACAGATGAACAAGTTCTTTGTCTGGACCAAGCATCCGCAATACTACGAAAGGTTAATGGTTATCAAAAATCACAAATTCTCCCATATCATCAAATTGGGAGAAAGGATTGAACAAGGAATCAAGAGCGGAATTAGAACTAATTTCAAGGCATTACAGGCTATGAACAAAGCTTTGTAGTCAGGGGGTATATTTATAAAGAAGGAAGTAGGGGTCGTGATAGTGGCCCAAGGTCCAAAATCTCCTCTTACATATCAAACACCTCCACCTGCATATCAGCCTTCACCTCCCAGATATCCGCAACCCGCCACCGCCTACCATGCTTATAACACCCAACCAGCATATTACCACTCAGCGCCATCCCGCCAGAACTATCAAAAACCCAGACCAAATTTCGACCGCAGGCCGCCCAGACAATATATCCCTATTCCTGAACTTATCGATCAGTTATACGAAAGGCTGAAAGTTGCTGGTTATGTCACTCCTATTCCCGTTGTTGCCATAGAAAACTTCTCACAATAGGTCAATCCAGATAAAATATGAGCCTACCACTCCGGCATGAAGGGTCATACCATTTATGAATGTCGCACTCTAAAAGACAAGATCAAAACACTTATTGATACCAAGGTCATACAAGTGAAGGAGGCTACACCTAAAGTCCGCAATAATCTCCTCCCATATCACACGGGTGAGGGAGTGAACGTGATAGAGACTGACAAAGAATGGGACCCGGAAAGGTCAATTAGTCTTATTCGAGAAGGGGATGAACCCAAGAAGCCTGCGGTCTCTCTTACTCCTATTGTGCTACAGATACAGCCACCAGTCGAAGTTGAAGTACCCACAATGATCCCGTTAGAGGTGGAAGTAACAACACTTGTAGCTGCACCTGCTCTATTTGAAGTAGAAATAACCACACCCTTCACTGTGACGATTGCACCCGCACCATCCTTTAATTCAAAAGCCGTACCTTGGGACTATGTTGCAGAATCCAGGAGAAAAGGAAAAGTGAAAAATGGAAGAAGTTGGTGCCGCACAAGGGATGACCAAGACTGGTAGAGTTTACACACCTGAGCATTTAGGGGGAACAAGTAAAGAAGCTGCTTCCAAGAAGCCCATCATTGAAACTGGCGGGATGATCTTTGGAGAAAGGTGAAAGCAAGGGAATACTCTGTAGTGGACCATCTGAACAAAATCCCTGCTCAGATATCTATTACATCATTACTGCAGAATTCTGAAGCACATGGGAATGCCTTGATGTGGGTATTGAATGAAGCTTACGTGACCAACAATATCACCAGTGGATAAAAGGCTAACATGGTAGTATAAGTACTGGAGAGCCATAAAATCACTTTCCATAAAGACGAATAGCCACCAGAAGGATTGAGCCACAACAGGGCGTTGTATATCACGGTACAATGCAAAGATAAGTTCATTGCCAGGGTTTTGCTAGATGGATGTTCCAATCTCAACATCTGTCCATTAACGACTCTGAAGAGATTGGGCAAAGGATTGCATGAAATACGGTCAGGAACTATGAACGTAAAAGCATTCGACGGATCTCAAAGGGCCACGATCGGGGAAACCAATCTTTGCTTACAAATGGGCCCAACCTGGTTTGATGTCGAATTCCAAGTACTCGACATATCCGCATCACACAACTTATTGTTGGGATGACCTTGGGTACATGCCACTGGGGCTGTGGCTTCCACTTTGCACCAGGCTGTAAAGTTCGAATGGAACCATAGGAGGTGATTGTCCATGGAGATGGGAGTAATCCCATTTATACCAATCAAACTGTTCCAGTCGTGGAAAATAGAAGAAAATTAGGTGGAGAGACTTATCATCGCATCGAGCGCGTCAATGCAATTGATAAAGACAAGTGGTGGAGAAGCAAAATATAGAGCATACTAGCATGGCAGGGTATGAACCCGGTAAAGGGCTCGGGAAGAATCTCCAAGGTATTGCCAAACCAATACAACTAAAACGTCACGACACAACCTTTGGATTAGGATATCAGTACACCTAGCATGAGTATCAAAATTGGTCACCACCATGGCGCGGTCCTTACTACCCCCTTGAACAGTCAATACCACATCTGAGCCAATCCTTCCATCAGATATGATATGCGGATCCGAAGAGGATAAAGTGCTAGCTGG
The DNA here is from genome assembly GCA_005239525.1 of Nicotiana knightiana. Classification (NCBI taxonomy): domain Eukaryota; kingdom Viridiplantae; phylum Streptophyta; class Magnoliopsida; order Solanales; family Solanaceae; genus Nicotiana; species Nicotiana knightiana. The sequence continues at coordinate 40,953 of ML375031.1, forward strand.
TTTGAGGAATTTATTTCTAGAAAAGGAAGGCATGGATTGTAGTGTAATAGTTGAGGAGGAGGAGGAAGAAGGCCTCGTCATCCAGATAGTGGAGAAAGGAACCGTCCTCAGAAATTGGAAAGCCACACCATCAAGGGCCCGGCGAGTCCGGGGGTAGCATCGCTGCTAGTGTCATCTATTTTGAAAATAATTTTTCTTGAGCATTTTTGTTTTATAAACATTTTCTTTTTTTTCAGTATTTCATTTTGGAAAACATTGTTTGAGTCATTAAAAATTTCTTTGTTTGACATTTTAATATTTATCAATGGCTTGATGTTTTATTATTACTATCTTTCTTTCTACAACATTACTATTTCGTATCTTGATGAACCAACGACTGTGACATGTAATGAGACAACGCAACATAAGGAAAGTGACTCGGAAGAAATAGAAGAAGAAGATATGATACCTGAGGAAATTGTCAGAAAGGTAGAGAATTTTGAGAACAAGCCTAAGTCCAATCTGGACGAAATTGAGATAGTCAACTTGGGAGATTCCGCAACAGTCAAAGAGACTCGCATAAGCATTCACTTGTCACCATCAGAGAAGGAAGAGTACACTCATTTCCTGAAAGAGTATGAAGACATTTTCGCATGGTCGTATGACGATATGATCGGATTGAGCACAAAAATAGCAACTCATAATCTACCTACCAATCCAATGTGTCCACCAGTAAAGCATAAACTCAGGAAGTTGAAGCCATACATGAGTCTAGAAATCAAGGAAGAAGTCACCAAGAAAATCAAAGCTAAGGCCCTCAGGGTAGTTGAATATCCAACTTGGTTGGCCAACATTGTGCTGATTCCGAAGAAAGACGGGAAGGTCAGGGTGTGTGTCGACTATCGGGATTTAAACAGAGCAAGTCCCAAGGATGATTTCCCAATACCAAATATACACATACTGATCGACAATTGCACCAAGCATGAAATCCAATCCTTTGTTGATTGCTTCACGGGTTATCATCAAATTTTGATGGATGAAGAAGATGCAGAGAAAACAACTTTCATCACGCCATGGGGAGTGTACTGTTACAAAATTATGTCATTTGGTTTAAAGAATGCTGGGGCTACCTACGCGAGGGCCATGTCAACCATTTTCCATGACATGATACACAAGGAGATAGAAGTATATGTGGACGATGTCATCATTAAATCCAAGAAGCATGCAGATCATATAACAATTTTGAGATAGTTCTTTTACCAGCTGCAAAGGTATAATCTGAAGCTGTATCCCGCAAATGTGCCTTTGGAGTTCCTGCCAAAAAATTGTTAGGGTTCATCGTTAGCCGCTGAGGAATTGAGTTATACCCATCAAAGGTCAAGGCTATCCAGGACTTACCATCGCCAAAGAATAAAAAGGAGGTGATGAGTTTCTTGGGATGTCTCAACTATATGAACCGCTTCATACACAATTAACTGTAATATGTGGGCTGATTTTCAAAATGCTAAAGAAGGATGCCGCCACCAGTTGGACTGAGAATTTCCAAAAAGCTTTTGACAAAATCAAAGAATACTTGTCCACACCACCAGTCCTAGTCCCGCCAGAGCCTGGTAGACCACTGCTACTCTACCTTTCTGTACTAGATGGAGCTTTCGGTTGTGTCTTAGGAAAACATGATGAGACGGGAAGAAAAGAACAAGCCATATATTACCTGAGTAAGAAGTTCACACCTTACGAAGCACAGTACTCTCTATTGGAACTCAATTTCTGTGCCCTGACATGGATAGCCCAGAAGTTAAAGCACTACTTCTGTGCTTATACCACATATTTCATATCAAGGATGGATCCTTTGAAGTACATCTTCCAGAAGCCTATGCCTACATGAAAGCTAGCCAAATGGAAAATATTTTTGAGTGAATATGACATCATCTATGTAACTCAGATGCAGTCAAAAGATATTATGTTTAAAATGTTTACATTTCTTTATATGATGTAATTGAACTACTCCCGACCTGATTCCCGTTTAAGAGGAGATACATGCACATCCATGTGGGTTCGGTCACAATACAATAAGATTTTAATTTTCCCCATAACCAGAAATTCCGAAGCAAGTTCAGCCAACGGCACTGCGTGCGAAACAACCAGAAATTCATCTAGATAATTGGGGCAAAATTTTGAGGAGGACCCTCAAAATTCTATGGCAAGAAGGTCACAATGTCTCTGATAGTGTCACGGTTACCGGTTCATCTAATTGATTTTTTAAAAAATTGCATATTATTATGTTTTGAATAACTATGCATGTATATTCTTTGAAAACTTTATTTTTTGGTCAGATGCTACCCATGGTAACTCGAACAGAATTTCGATACGAAGTAAAGCAAAGAAAGCAGACAAAGGCACGAACCAACCTCCCCCGCAAAACTCACTATTTTCTTTGAATGCAGGAACAAGAGATAGCCGCCAGTAACCATAGAATCACTGTCTTCACAACAACAAAGCTACTAAACTCATCTCTAGCTAATAAATACTCCGCTATCACTTATTATCTATTCATTGTATGATACTAAACATTGTCTCAAATCTTTGCATGAGGCTAGGTTCTGCCTCCTTAATTGTAAAAGGCTAAGCACTGCCTTCTCATTGCATGAGACTAAGATATGTCTCCATCTTGCATGAGGTTAAGTGTAACGATCCGATCGATCGTTTTGAGAGTTAGTGCCCCGATCCCCTAATAACTACTTTACCTACTGTTATATCTACTTATGGGACTTTTCGGAATGATTAGTTGCAAATTCGGAGAGTTTTTAATACATAGTCGCTATATATGAGTTTATACTTTAGAAATCGGACCGTAGTTAGAACTGTGTGAGGACAGATCCAGAATGGAACTCTATCGACTCTGTTAGCTTCGTTGGGTGATTTCGGGGTTAGGAGCATGTTCGGAATGTGTTCCCGAGGTTTGTAGCAGATTTAGGCTTGACTTGGTGAAAGTTAGAATTTCGGCGATTTCGGCTGATACGTGAAATTTTTATATCGGGCTCGGAATAGAATTTTGAGAGTGGCTGTAGGTCCGTAGTGTCATTTATGACCTGTGTGTAAAATTTGAGGTCATTTGGACTAGTTTTGACGTATTTCGGCATCATTTGTATATTTTGGAAAATTCATAAGTTCTTAGGCTTGAATCCATGCATAATTGGTGATTTAGATGTTATCTGATGTTTTTTGAAGGCTCAACTAAGTTTGGATAAGGTATTAGCACTGGTTGGTTAGTTTGGTTGAGGTCCGGGAGGCCTCAGAGATGTTTCGAATGCTCGACGGGATGGGTTTTGAACTTAAAACCAGCTGAAGCATTACTGGTGCTGGTGTTTCGCACCTGCGGAGGGGGAGCCGCAGGTGCGGACACACAGGGGCGGGGGGTCCATCGCAGATGTAGAATTTTCCTGGGTCAGCCAGGCTCGCAAGTGCGGCAAGAGTCCCGCAGATGCGGCCTAACGACTGCAGGTGCGGTTCCAGCCCACTTAGGGATTTTTTAAAACCTGCGATGTATTTTCCGCAGGTGCGGGATCACATGTGCGGTCCAAGGAGGCGCAGGTGCGGGATCGCTGGGCAGTTATACCAAAATCGAGGGTTTGTAATTCATAATTCTAAAAATGATTGGTAGCTCGGGATTAGGCGATTGTGAGTGTGTTTTGAAGAGAAGACTCATAGGTAACGATTCCTAACCTTATTTCACTTGTATATCTTTAATATATAGAAATTTCTTCAATTTAATCAATGAATTTGGGTGAAAAATCATGAAAATGGGAGGAAGGTTCCCCAAAATAAAAATCTGAGAATTTAATGAGATTTTGACGTCGGTTTTCAATGATTCTTGTTCAACTGAGTTCGTGAGCAAATGGGTGTTCTAAATTTGTCATTTTCACTCGATTCCGAGTCGTGGGACCGGGGGACTTTTTGGGCAATTTTCTTAATTCGCGTATTAGCCTTGAACTAATTAGCTAGATCGATTTCTTACAATGATATGTACATTATGCATCTGAATTGAATAGATTTGGGCCATTCGGAGTCGGGTACTCGTGGCAAGAGCGTGGTTTTGAGTTGAGTAGAGCAGTCGATGTAAGTAGCTTGCCTAACTCTGTGTTGGGGACTTCCCCTTAGGTTGTTTTGATACTATTTGTTGTATGGGCGCCGTGTATGTGAGGTGACGAGTACGTGCACTGGCCATTATTGCTAAAATTCCATTTTTCCCTCCATGGCATAAATCATTTCACTCTTATTTCACTGTTTAATGTGCTAATTGTGTAGTTTAGAATAGGAAGGAGCATGTCTACTTGTTTTACCTGAAATTCCTATTTGATACTATGTGCACCGTGTTTAGTTAGTCCTATCCTGTTTTTTGCTTGTGACTTTTCTCCTGAACAGTTGAAATAAACCTTATCCGGCATTCATTCGCATTGTATATTTAAATTGGGACTAAGAATGTATTCCGGGAGCTTTCCCCATGTACTGCATATTTAAATTAGGACTACAGACGTATTCTGAGAGCTTTTCCCCTATACTGCCTATTTAAATTGGGACTAAGGACGCATTTTGGGAGCTTTCCCCCTTTACTGCATATTTAAATTGGGACTACGGACGTATTCCGGGAGCTTCCCCCTGTACTGCATATTTAAATTGGGACACAGACGTATTCCGGGAGCTTTCCCCCTGTACTGTATAATCATTCGGAACTACGAAACGGTATCCTGGGAGATTCCACTTTGTGATATATATTATGTTTAGCCGAGGATTTTCTTACTGTAAACTTATATTGTTTTTCATAAACTATTTATTGTAGACATTACCTATCTTTTTGTACTGTTTTAAACTGACTTATTTAGAAATCCAGTAGAGCCTTAACCTGACCTCGTCACTACTCGACCGGGGTTAGGCTTGACACTTATTGGGTACCAAATGTGGTGTACTCATGCCCTTTCCTGCACATGTTTTCATGTAGAGATCCAGGTACGAGCTATCAGCCTCGTGGTTAGTCGATGCTGCTGATTTCAGGAGACTGCAAAGTATTTCTGTCGCATCCGCAGAACCCTCAGAGTCTCCTTCCATTCTATCTTGTAGATACATTCTTATGTACTTTCCTAGTTTTTGTTAGAGCTTCAGTAGTGTTAGAATCTTGTGACTGTTTGTGATATTCCGGGTTTTGGGAAGTTATATTTTGTACCTTCCAAGTGGCGATGTTTCATTAGTAGATTTACTTTATTCCGTCTTTATTTTATTGTTTCTATTTAATATCTTTTCCTCAATTAGTCTTACCTAGTCGTAGAGATTAGGTGCCGTCACGATGCCTTTCGGAGGTTAAATCGGGTCGTGACAAGTTGGTATCAGAGCGTCTAGGTTCATAGGAGTCACAAGTCACAAGCCGGTTTATTAGGGTCTCACGGATCGGTACGAAGACGTCCGTATCAATCTTCAGGAGGCTATGTAACTTTTAAAAACAATCATATTTCTTTGATTTCCTTGTCGTGCGAGTTATTGACATCGAAAATTCAAAATTCTATTGTATTTTTTCCCACAGATGATGATGACCCGTACTGGGAGGACCGACGACCAGGCACCCGAGCCCCCTGCTAGAGCCGCCAGAGGCCTGTGTCGGGGTAGAGGACGACCACGCGGTGTAGCCCGAGCACCGGTGAGAGCAGCAACAGAGGAGCCTATAGCATCCCCAGCTGGAGATCTGGCACAGGGGGTCCCTATTGCTGCTCCAGCCTTATAGGAGACTTTAGCTCAGTTCATGAGCATGTTCAGCACTCTAGCTCAGGCTGGACTACTTTCGATAGCTCCCGCTACATCTCAGGCTGGGGGAGGGGCACAGAATCCCGCAGTCCGCACTCCTGAGCAGAAGGGCCAGGTTGATCAGGCCCCGAAGTATATTCCTATGCCCCTAGTGGCTCCGGTACAGCATGGAACCAGGGTAGCTGCTTCTGAGGCAGAGCAACTCAGACTTGAGAGGTAAAAGAAGTACCACCCACCTATTTTTAGAGGACTACCTTCAGATGACGCTCTGGGATTTCTTGAGGAGTGTCATCGTATTCTACGCACTATGGGCGTTGTGGAGACCAGTGGGGTTTGTTTCACCGCTTTTCAGCTGAGAAGAGCGACATATCAATGGTGGAGGGCCTATGAGCTGAGTAGTCCGGACGAGGCAGCTTCACTCACTTGGACTCGGATTTCAAAGATGTTTCTGCGATAGAATGTCCCTCAGAGCCTCAGGGATACTTGGCACGTGGAGTTTGAGCAGTTGCGCTAGGGTACTATGACTTTGTCGGAGTATGCAGTCCGTTTCAGTGAGTTCGCTCGGCATGCACCAACCTTGGCTGCTACAGCCAGAGAGCGGGTTCGCTGCTTCATTGAGGGACTTCACCCTACTATTCGCACTAGTATGGCTAGAGAGTTGGAAATAGATATCATTTATCAGCAGGCAGTGAGTATTGCCAGGAGGATAGAGGGCATGTTCACCCAGCACTGATAAGAGAGAGAGGCCATGAGGTCTCGAGAGGCCGGCCATTTTCAGGAGCTTGTGCACCAGCAGCACGTTACAGTAGGGGCTTTGTGGGTCACCCTGTTCATTCAGCCCTTCCAGCAGCCAGCGGTATTCCAGCTCCTCCTAGACCCCAGGAGTTCTATTATGCACCGCCAGTATCCAATGTGCCTCCAGTTCAAGGTGTTATTTCCAGCCAGCCTAGCAGGCCAACTCCTATTGAGTCTCAGTCGCAGCGTCCTCCGAGGGGTTGTTTTGAGTGTAGTGACACTCGACACATGATTAGAGATTTCCCCAGGGCCAGGAGGGGTGCACCTCCACAGTCTTATCAGCCTCCACGTGCTCCGCCGGGTCCTCCGGCTACTCTTCCATCCTCAGCTACCACTCCACCTCCTCAGTCAGCTCGAGGTGGAGGTTGAGGAGGTAGAGGTCGCCCTAGAGGGGGAGGCTAGGCCAGATACTATGCCATTCCAGCCCATTCTGAGGCCGTTGCTTCAGACTCAGTCATCACAGGTATTGTCCCTGTCTGCCATAGGGATGCATCAGTATTATTTGATCCAGGCTCTATGTATTCATATGTGTCCTCTTATTTTTCTCCAGATTTGGGGATATCTCGGGATTATTTGAGTTCCCCTATTTATGTATCTACTCATGTGGGAGACTCTCTAGTTGTGGACCGCGTATATCGGTCGTGTTTGATTTCTCTTAGTGGTTTTGAGACCAGAGTTGATTTGTTATTACTCAGCATGGTAGATTTCGATGTTATCTTGGGCATGGACTGCTTGTTGCCCTATTATGCTATTCTTGATTGTCACGCTAAGACCGTGACGCTGGCTATGCCAGGCTTGCCGAGATTAGAGTGGAGAGGTACCTTAGAGTATACTCCCCGCAAGGTCATTTCTTTCCTTAAGGTTCAGCGGATGGTTGAAAAGGGGTGTGATGTGTATTTGTCCTATGTGAGAGATGTCAGTGTTGATACCCCTCCGGTTGAGTCAGTCCCAGTAGTGAGGGACTTTCCTGATATATTTCTAGCTGGTCTTCCGGGTATGCCGCTCGACAGAGATATTGATTTCGGCATTGATGTGTTGCCGGGCACTCAGCCCATTTCTATTCCTTCTTACCGGATGGCTCCTCCTGAGTTGAAGGAGTTGAAGGAGCAGTTGTAGGAGTCGCTTGATAAGGGTTTCATCAGGCCCAGTGTATCACCTTGGGGTGCTCTAGTGTTATTTTTGAAGAAAAAGGATGGCTATATGCGTATGTGTATTGATTATCGGCAGATGAACAAGGTTACAGTGAAGAACATGTATCCTTTGCCTCGTAGGGATGATTTATTCGACCAACTACAGGGTTCCAGAGTATTCTCCAATATTGACTTGCGATCTGGCTATCATCAGCTAAAGATTCGGGAGTCGAACATCCCGAAGACTGCCTTGTTATGTCATTCGGGCTGACCAATGCCCCAGAAGATTTTATGTATTTGATGCACAATGTGTTCCGAACTTATCTTTATTCTTTCATCATTGTGTTTATTGACGACATTCTGGTGTTTTCGAGAGCACGGGAAAATCATGAGCAGCACTTGAGGACCGTGCTTCAGACTTTGAGGGAGGAAATATTGTATGCGAAATTCTATAAGTGCGAGTTCTGGCTTGATTCGGTGGCATTCTTGGGCCACATAGTGTCTTGTGATGGGATCAAAGTAGATCTGAAGAAGGCGGAGGCGGTGCAGAGTTGGCCTAGACCGTCATCACCTATGGAGGTCCGCAGTTTCCTTGGTTTGGTAGGGTACTACCATCGCTTTGTAGAGGGGTTTTCATCTATTGCAGCATCTATGACAAGACTAACCCAGAAGGGTGCTCCGTTCAGGTGGACTGAGCAGTGTGAGGATATCTTTAAGAATCTCAAGACAACTTTGACTTCGGCCCCAGTATTAGTGTTGCCTACAGGTTCGGGGTCCTACACGGTCTACTGTGATGCCTCGAGAATTGGCCTTGGAGTAGTATTGATGCAGGACGGTAGGGTGATTACCTACGCGTCCAGACAATTGAAGGTGCATAAGAAGAATTATCCGGTTCATGACCTCGAGTTAGCAGCTATTGTTCACGCCCTAAAGATCTGGCGTCAATACTTGTACGGTGTTCCATGTGAGACTTTTACGAATCACCGGAGTTTGCAGCACTTGTTCAGGCAGAAGGACCTCAATTTGTGCCATCAGAGATGGTTGGAGTTACTAAAGGACTATGGCATATTATACCACCCGGGGAAGGCCAATGTGGTGGCCGACGCCTTGAGTCGCCGGGCGGAGAGTCTGGGGATTTTGGCATATCTTCCGGCAGTTGAGAGGCCCTTAGCCTTGGATGTCCAGTCTTTAGACAGTCAGTTCGTGAGGTTGAATCTTTCAGAGCCTTGCCGGGTTTTAGCTTGTGTTGTGGCTCGGTCTTCTCTTTATGACCGTATTAGAGAGCTCCAGTATGATGATCCACACCTTTTGGTTCTTCAGGATAGGGTTCGGCGAGGTGACGCCAGGGATGTGACTATAGGAGATGACGGTGTGATGAGGATGCATGGTCGGATCTGTATGCCCAATGTGGATAGGCTTCGGGAGTTGATTCTTGAGGAGGCCCATAGCTCACGACATTCCATTCATCCGGGTACCGAGAAGATGCACCAGTATCTGAGACAACACTATTGGTGGAGAAGGATGAAAATGGATATAGTGCATTTTGTGACCAAGTGTCTCAACTTTCAGCAAGTCAAATATGAGATCAGAGGCCAGGAGGGTTACTTCAGCATATTGAGCTTCCAGAGTGGAAGTGGGAGCGAATCACCATGGACTTTGTGGTTGGACTTCCTCGGACTTTGAAAAGGTCCGATTCTATTTGGGTGATTGTGGATCGGCTGACCAAGTCAGCCCATTTCATTCCAGTGTTGACTACATACTCCCCCGAGAGGTTGGCGGAGATTTATATCACGGAGATTGTTCGCCTCCACGGTATTCCAGTATCTATCATTTCAGACAGAGATACACAATTCACTTCATGGTTCTGGAGAGCCGTTCAGCAGGAGCTAGGCACCAGGGTAGAGTTGAGTACAACCTTTCACCCTCAGATGGATGGGTAGTCCGAGCGCACAATTCAGATTCTTGAGGATATGCTCCGTGCCTGTGTGATGGATTTTGGAGGGTCATGAGGTCGATACTTGCTATTTGCAGAGTTTGCTTATAATAACAACTACCAGATAAGCATTCAAATGGCTCCGTATAAGGCTTTGTATGGTAGACGGTGCCGGTCCCCAGTGGGATAGTTTGAGTCGGGCAAGGCCCGATTGTTGTGTATAGATTTTGTCCAGGATGCCCTAGACAAGGTGAAGGTGATTCAGCAGAGACTTCCCACGGCTCAGTCCAGGCAGAAGAGTTATGCGGACCAAAAGGTTCATGATTTGGCATTTATGGCTGGTGATCGGGTTTTGCTTTGGGTATTGCCTATGAAGGGCGTCATGAGGTTCGTGAAGAAAGGTACGCTGAGTCTGAGATTCATTGTCCATTTGAGGTATTGCGGCGTGCTGAGGAGGTTGCTTATGAGCTAGCCTTGCCTCCCACCTAGAAGGAGTTCATCCGGTATTCCACGTCTCTATGCTCCGAAAGTATCACGGTGACCCAACTCATGTTTTTTATTTCAGTTCAGTCCAGTTGGACAAGGATTTATCATATGTTGAGGAGCCAGTCACTATATTGGATAGTCAGGTCAGAAAGCTCAGGTTGAAGGATATTGCATCAGTCAAGGATCAGTGGAGGGGTCAGCCGGTCAAGGAGGCGACTTGGGAGACCGAGCAGGATATGCGCAGTCAGTACCCTCATCTTTTCACAGCTTCAGGTATGTCCCTATACTCGTTCGAGGACGAACGATTTTCTTAAGAGTGGGAGGATGTAACGACCCAGTCGGTTGTTTGAGAGTTAGCGCCTCGATCCCCTAATAACTGCTTTCCCCACTTTTATATCTGCTTATGGGACTTGTCGGAATGATTAATTGCGAAATTCGGAGAGTTTTTGGACACATAGTCCCTATATATGAGTTTAAGCTTTAGACATTGGACTGTAGTTGGAACAGTGTGAAGACGGATCCGGAATGGAATTTCGTCAACTCCTTTAGCTCCATTGGGTGATTTTAGGGTTAGGAGCGTGTTCGGAATGTGTTCCCGAGGTCTGTAGTAGATTTAGGCTTGAATTGGCGAAAGTTAGAATTTTGGCGATTTCGGCCGATAGGTGAAATTTTGCTATCAGGCTCGGAATATAATTCCGAGAGTTTCTGTAGGTCCGTAGTGTCATTTATGACCTATGTGTAAAATTTGAGGTCATTCGGACTAGTTTTGACGTATTTCGGCATCAGTTGTAGATTTTTTGAAAATTCATAAGTTCTTAGGCTTGAATCCATGCATAATTGGTGATTTTGATGTTATGTGATGTGTTCTGAAGGCTTGACTAAGTTTGGATAAGTTATTAGGACTGGTTGGTAAGTTTGGTTGAGGTCTCGGGAGCCTCAGAGATGTTTCAGATGCTCAACGGGATGGGTTTTGAACTTAAAACCAGTTGAAGCATTGTTGGTGCTGGTGTTTCGCACATGCGGAAGGGGAGCTGCAGGTGCGGAGGAGGCCATCGCAGCTGCGGAATTGGCCTAGGTCAGCCAGGCTCGCAGGTGCGGCAAGAGTCCTGCAGATGCGGAGACGCAGATGCGGCCCAATGACCGTAGGTGCGGTTCCAGCCCACTTAAGGATTTTTCGCACCTGCGATGTATTTTCCGCAGGTGCGGGACCACATGTGCGGTCCAAGGAGGCGCAGGTGCGGGATCGCTGGGCAGTTATACCAAAATCTGAGGGTTTGTAATTCATAATTTTAAAAATGATTGGGAGCTCGGGATTAGGCGATTGTGAGTGGTTTTTGAAGAGAATACTCATAGGTAATGATTCCTAACCTTATTTCACTTGTATATCATTAATCTACAGCAATTTCTTCAATATAATCAATGAATTTAGGTGAAAAATCATGAAAATTGGAGGAAGGTTCCCCAAAAAAGAAATGTGAGAATTTAATGAGATTTTGACGTCAGTTTTCGATGATTCTTGTTCAAGTGAGTTTGCGGGCGAATGTATGTTCTAATTTTGTATTTTTCACTCGATTCCGAGATGTTTTCCCGGGGGACTTTTTGGGAAATTTTCTTAATTTCGTGTATTAGCCTTGAACTAATTAGCATATCGATTTCTTACAATGATATTTACATTATGCAATTGAATTGAATAGACTTGGGCCATTCGGAGTCGGGTACTCGTGGCAAGAGAGTGGTTTTGAATTGAGTAGAGCAGTCAAGGTAATTGGCTTGCCTAACTCTGTGTTGGGGATTTCCCCTTAGGTTGTTTTGATACGGTTTGTTGTATGGGCGCCGTGTACGTGAGGTGACGAGTACGTGCATGGGCCATTGTTGCTAAAATTCCATTTTTCCTTCCATGCCATAAATCATTTCACTCTTATTTCAGTGTTTAATGTGCTAATTGTGTAATTTAGATTAGGAAGGAGCATGTCTACATGTTTTACAGATTCTCATTTGATTCAAACCAAAACTGGTTCAAGCTTTGATTTTGAGTACTATCTTGTCCATATTCGCCTTATTATGTGAGAATCTGCCTATTTCTGTCGATTTCTTTTACTTGCCCAAAATTAGGGTTTCAGACCTTTTTTAATCGAAACAAATCTGGTTCCATTCTGTGTTCTCTTTTAAATAATTTACTGTTTATGTTCGTTTTATGCAAAATGTGATTCTTTGTCTTTATTTTCTACCGATTTTGTGTATTTTTTACCTAATACTAGTGTTTCAAATTTTTCTTCCTTACTGATTTAAGTGCTTGCCTTCTTAGTGTTTGAATTAATTATTTCCATATTTATGTGTTCAATTTTTACACTATTTAAACCCGTCCCCACTCCCATTTGATTAAGTTTGAAGTTCGAAAAATTCCTTAAGAACACTATAAAAACTAAAGATTTTTCTTTTTATTCTTGAATAAAAACTTGTTTTGTTTTCTGATTCCTGGCCGGCTGAAAGCGAAGGCTAGAAATTGCAAATTTCTGATTTGTTTGGTGATATTCACAATATCGTTGGATTTCCTTCTTCCTTGCTTAATCTATACTGGTGAGTTGTTAGACCTTTGACGTTTCATTCTGATTTCTGTTAGTGTGTTACTTCAATTAGACTATCCTATGATATTATATTTTGTAGTTTGAGACATGCTTAAATCTACTTTGAGTCTGTTAATTCGATCCTGCTTAACCCATATGTCACTAATAGTAATCTCTTGAAGTTTAAGTTTGTTATTTGAACATGTTCTCATATCTCCTGCTATAGGATAGTTAACTATGTATAGATGTATGCATTAATAGAATTACAAGTCTGTTTGTTGAATCTACTATAATGTGACATGTTTGATCTTGTTTTCATCATAGTTTGACACCTCTAATAACTGCCCCAATTAGTTTTTAGCCTGTCATGATCTATTGCTAATTGGTTTCTTCCTATGACACTAGTTTCTACACTTAGCCTAATTTGGATCCTCTGTTATCACTATAAATCTGTCTTATGACTTGCTTGTTAGCATGTGATTGAGTTTATTTCCTGAAACTTGACTAAGTCTTCCTAAGTTCAAGCATATATGTTGTTTGTTTGTATATGTGATTCTGTCCTTTAGTTGATCTCCTAATCTCATTCCTCTCCCATGGTCCTTCTGAATTCTTATTCTTAGCCGGCTGAAAGCCAAGGTTACCTAGGTTCCGTCCTTTGACCTCCCTAGTGTAAGCATTGCTCAGGGTTCATATGAGACCCTTGTGAACTCTGACACACTAGGACCTAGTCCCTAGACTTTCCCTGAATTGTTTTTGATCAACCTCCTTAGTGTGGACACTGCCCTGGGCTCTTGAATCCCTTGGGAACTTTGACACACTAGGGTCCTCGGTTCTGTATGCTCAGCCTTGATATATATCCAATGGGTAAATCTCTCAACAACTGGTTATTTTGTATTTATGAGCATGAGATTTTAGAGTTGTTGTGATAAGGATTGGCTTGTCCAGGTGTATTTGGGCTTGCTATAGGCTCCCTATAGTTATATCTATTCTGTAATTTACTACATTCAATTCTGGTCCGTAATAATTATTTGTAATAACAATTCTGGGGTGTTAGTGAAATTGGGAAGGGGTTCTTATTTTACAATTGCAATAAAGTTGGGTAGAAATCATGCCTATAGGTTCGATACTGTGTTGTTAAATGTTGTATGTCAGAAATCATGCCTATAGGTACCTTATTATGTTCAGTCATCACATGCTAGTAGTCATGCCCATCGCTTCAATGCTTGGTTCAATGATGTTCTATTTTTGCTTGTTCGATACCATGCCTATAGGAAATGGTATGATTCAATATATGTGGAAAATCCTGTTTTATACTGTTCTGTTCACGAATTATATAAATCATGTCTATAAGATCTAAAATTGGATTAATTGTAGAAAGCATGCCTATAGGTTTGAATTAGTTTAATCATCTTTTTGCCCATTGGCTCAGGAGCGTTTCTTTACAATGTGTTGTTACCCTCACTAGAAAGCATGCCTATAGGATTAAAATAAGTAATTCTTGATATGTTTCTGTGATTGCCACAATTTGTTATCGCATAAAATGCATAGATATCATGCTAGTAAGCTTGATCTCATTATGCTAAAAACTGTCGGCAAACTTATGTAGGTTTTGTCAATCGCACTAAGAAACTGGCTTTGCGCATGGCTGTCTGCTCATTCATTTAATATCACGTATAGATCTTGCCTATAGGATTATACTATTTAATTAATTAAAATCCGTCAAAATGTTAACCAGTTTGGCGTGCATTTGATGTCTAAATGTGGAGGCTAACTTGAGCCCATACTTGCTTCTATTTGAAAGTCCTAAACTGTTTTTGTATGTCGCTTAGTAATCGTTTTTGAGCAGCCAAAGTTAAGGTCTAGAACCACCCTTAAATAGAGGTCCAAATGCCTTCTAGACCATAGGCCTGGGACGGGTTGTGCACGCATAGGGTACAACATAGAATTGACTAGAGCGCTTTAGGTAAACAACTTGAAGATAGTAACCGGGTAGCAAGAGATGATAGTCTGTGCCCACTGAATAATATGAGTAACACCCTGTCTTGAGGGAGTTACGAAGTATTATTTATGTTGCACGGGGTGATCCTTTAGGCTATAAAACTTATGACCTCTCATTTCTGTTTAAAGTAATTCTTTTATTTGTCCAAGTGTTTCTTTTCTATTAGACTAATTCATATAATTTGAGTTCGGCCAGGACCCACCGTTGTGGACCTCGAGGAGTGCCTAACACCTTCTCCTCAAGGTAATTTGAGCCCTTACCAGATCTTTGGTGACGCAAACTAGTAATCCCGAGTCATTTTCAAATAGGTGCCCCAACACACCTTAATCCGTTAGGTGGCGACTCTCTCTTTTAATACCCTTCCTTTAAAAGAGTTGTCATGTGTCAAAACCCGATTTTGCGAGAAAAAGGGGCGCGACACAGAGATTTACTCCTAATCCAACCATCGCTGCTCTGATACCATGTTAGAATGTTGAATTACAACGAATTTATCAAATATTTAACGCATGCAATGAATAATTGAGTGTCACGACCCAAATTTCCCTCTGTTGGGTATCATGATGGCACCTAGTCTTAGGGACTAGGTAAGCCTAACAGTTACTGAATATCAATAATAATAAAAGGAAAACTATCAATCTCGATGTAGAATCTTGACGGAATTAACAAACTTTTCCAAAATCTGGTAATACAAGTCATAAGCTCTACGAATCTTCTACAACTTCTAAATACAACTTTTGGAAGTAAATACAACAGTTGAATAGAACCAGAAGGTGACCCCGAAGCCTGCAAACGCCACAACAGGTTACCTTGAGTCTCCTCGGCAATCATCCGCACAACTACTAGCAATCAAAACCTGGATCTGTGCAAACAAAAATGCACAGAAGTGTAGTATGAGCACACCACAGCGGTTCCCAGTAAGTATCAAGACTAACATCGGTGGAGTAGTGATGAGGACTATCCAAGAAACCACTGGTCTAAAAAATAACGGACATGAATATAGAAATAACCAAACACTACATCTATCTACGAATTTACGAAACAATTTACAACAATGACAATATAATGTGGAAGGAAATTACAGAAATTAACCACAAAACAGCATAAAAATACACACAAGATGGGCAGCAAAACAAGCAAAACTGGAAGAAAACACAATGCAATAGAGAACTCCAATAACTCAACTCTATGTTTTTTTGTTCACATTGAGCCTTAGCCATTAAAATCCATAAACTGGTGGAAGCCTTTAAACAGCGGTTTATACGAAAAACTTTGCAAATATGCTCATTTTAGTATAGAAGGCTCTCCTTTGAAAACATACTTTCTCCAAGTGTATATATATAAGTATATTTAATAGAGTGAGATACCAAAAACATAGTTTCTTTCAAGCTACGGAATTTCCAACGATGTTTTCCCAAATAAATGACCTCCATATATCGTTTTATGCAAGACGAATGCTTTTCAAATATACCTTTGATGTAAAATTCATTAAAATATAATCATTTCGAAACCATTACTTTTTCAATAATAATTTTCAATAAAATTTCTTAATCATAATTTCCTCAAGATAAATCTATCGGAACTCAGTCCGTAACTCAAAACTTGCCAAACAGTACAAGAGGAACACCAAGTCTTGTCGATAAATGCAGTAAGAGTATCAGTATGAATATCCAAATTTAAAACAACGGAATATTAACTCTTAAACAAGTGCAGTAAATATCAACAGGAACAACAGAAATAATAATGCAAAGACAAGTGCACGACATCACCCTCCGTGCTTTTACTCTCATCCTCACAATAAATAAATGGAAACGACATGGCATGTCCCCTCGGGCTAAAATAATATAAACATGGCACGGAATGTCCCCTCGTGCTAAAATAACATAGACACGGCAAGGAATGTCCCCTCGTGCTAAAATAACATAAACACGGCACGGAATGTACCCTCGTGCTAAAATAACATAAACATGGCACAGAATATCCCCTCGTGCTAACATAACATAAACATGGCACGAATGTCCCCTCGTTCTAACATAACATCACATGGCACAGAATGTCCCCTCGTGCTAGCGTAACATAACATGGCACGGAATGTCCTCTCGTGCTAACATAACATAAACATCAAATTGGCAAATCAAATAAACAGTAAGAATCATAAATCACAACATCTCGGCAAGGAAATCAACAATACAAACAATATCATTAACAACACAAACAGTAACAAGAACCAGACCATCCCGGTAAGGGAGTCAACAATGAAAACAACATCATCCCGGCAAGGGAAAACAACTATAACGAATCTCGCCTAAACAGTTAACTTTACGGAAAAAAATTCAGCTTAAGCAAGGGCCCAATAATAGGCAACATCAAGGAAACATCAATCACATAAATATTTATCAACTAAACTCAAGTACAACACAAGGGAAAATCATATAAATTACAATGTAGGACTCACGGGCATGCTTGATACCAATGAAACGGATGTTCTAACTACAACTAAATAACTATACAGCTAGATAACACTAATATAGTCAATTTGGCAGTTTTAGGAAGTAAATATAGCATGGAGATAAGAGCGGTAATAGATTCAGTTAATTCAATTAAGATCAAATAGCCAACGAAGGAATCCAAAAGCAAGTAATTCGAATCTAAACAGGAAAGGATGTAATTAACAACCAAGGATTCAAATGTATTAATTACAAAACACAAACAGGTAACAGAAGAACCTATGAATCCTAAAAGGCCAATCTAATTGAAAATAAGTACGAGTACACACTCGTCACCTCGCATACTCGGACTACAATCAACAAGGAGTACTCAATCCTAAGGGGTAGTTCCCCCACACAAGGTTAGGCAAGATACTTGCCTCAAAGACGACAACCTGGTACTCCAAAGTGAACTTCTCGGGCGAAAGGACCTCCGGACGGCTAAAATCAACTAAAACAACTTCAAAATACACATAACACGTATAAGGAACTATTCTGAATAATAAAGTTTCAAACTTTACAAAATTATGAAAATCGACCCAAAAGTTGACCTCCGAGCCCGCACCTCGGAACCCGACAAATTTTACAAATTCCGATTACCCATTCCGATACGAGTTCACCCAAAGTCGACTGCCCAGGTAGCTTTTTGTTCAATGCGATCGCGGGCCAATTATTGCGATCGCATAGAAGAAGAAATAGCCATTGCCAAAATAGCATTGTGCGATCGCGATTGTGAAGATGTGATCGTGAAGAAGAGGGAAATATACTTCCGCGATCGCGAACATGTGTATGTGATCGCGTAGACTGAAGTCTACAAGCTGTGCGATCGTGAAGTAGACTATGCGATCGCGATTAAGAAAAATTGGACTGCCCAAAGAGACACTATGCGATCGCGACTACTCCTATGCGATCGCATAGAAGGAAACGAGAAGGCAAATTTCAGCTGTTCAAAAATAAGGATAATGGACCCGACACCCATCCGAAACACACCCGAGGCCCCCGACACCCCATCTAAATGCACGAACAAATCTTATAACCTAACACGGACTCGCTCGAAGTTTCAGACCACATAAAACAACACTAAAACGATGAATTAAACAAAAAATCAATGAAATTCCTCAAAACTTCTTTAAACATTAAATTTTGCATTTACGGTCCGAATCACATCTAGTGAAGTCTGTTTCTTACCAAACTTCACAGATATGACACAAATATTATGTCGAACATGTACCGGACTCCGGAACCATAATACGGGCCCGATACCACAAGTTTCACATATAATTTCATTTTCAAAAACCTCTTTTATTTTCAGAAAACAATTTCTTTTCAAAATTCATTTCTCGGACTTGGGACCTCAGAATTCGATTCCGAGCATACGTTCAAGTCCCATATTTTCGTACGGGCCCTCCGGGACCGTCAAAACGCGGGTCCGGTTACGTTTACCAAAAATATTGACCGAAGTCAACTTTATTCAAATTTCTAATACAAAATTATCATTTTTATCAGTTTTTCACATAAAGGCTTACCGGCTACATGCTCGGCTGCACACGCAAATCAAGGTGAGATAGAAGGAGTTTTTCACGACCTTTGAACACAGAATTAGCTAGAAATAAATGGGATGACCTTTTGGGTCATCACAATCTCCCCCTCTTAAACAAACGTTCGTCCTCGAACGTGCCAAGATTCACCTTGAACTTATCCAATCACTGATGGTATACTTCGAACACATAGTCGCGGGTGATCGCACGTCACCCCAACCCACATATGCCCGATGAAACAATCACAACTGCAATATAGCTTTCATATCACCACCGATAAGCCTCATACCTCTACTTCTCACCCTCTACTCATTTACAAAAGACCTGATTCTAAATCCATATCCGACATTAGCATCAATCAGCTGCATCAACTCATGACTACACCCACAAGGCACGACCACACAACATAGTACATCACACATAGGCTCATATAACACTTTTGATCACAATAGCTGCCCGAAATCAACTCGACATTGGCAATTAGCCCCACATGTGAAAGAGCTCTGTTTCCAAACCCCATAACACTGATAATGATGCAACGAACACGAAGACTTCATTATTAAACACTCGAGTCACCAGCCACAACTGACACCACCGGGCACACATCCCGCAAACTCAACTAAAGAAACACATAATGAAATGACTGAATATGAAAATAGAAACATATAAAGGAACTATCAAACAAGCCCATAGGCACAACTCTCTATCAATACCGACTTACCAAAAGCAATATAACAAGGAAGAAGAAAAGCATATGAACAAATCACAAGGATACATCCTGATAAAATTTCCACTGCGGTACTCAGCCCGGTCCAAACATATCGAATCACAACTATCACGAGGATCTCGCCCTCAACTCTGAATCACATACCGAAAATATATCATACCAAGTGAAATTCCTCCACTAATTCATCTCAGTGATAAAATCACAACGCCAACTGAACTCACATCTCGATGGAGTATCAAATCATAACTCGTAAACAAAATACTCAGGAAAATCACATAAAGCTTACCACGAAGAACAACAAGGACTCACTTCCAGTTTCACTACTATCAGAATGAAATAAACAACGATAGACACAACTACTACTCATAGAATCTCCCAACAGGAGCAAACACAAAATAGAGTGCAAAACATGAAACTCACCCAAAAATGAAACAACAAACAAGGGAAACTCGTCCTGACCAACAGAACTAAAGTGAAATACAACTGGTGCTCCTCTGTAACACATCAAAACATACCTGGGTAATGATATTTGGCATAACGGCCTCTAGGTTACTATATGAAACACATCAAAGGGCCCCCTCTCTTGGGCGCCCTCTACTCACCTGAATGACCTGCTATAACACACCTGCCGTAATCCTGGAACGATCTCTCACCCTGTGGCTAACATCTCCACACTGAAAACAACCTCTCTGCTGATGTGGCTGTAAAAACCGAGCAACACAAGTACTCTAAAACCCCTGAGCACCTGGAACCCCATACGAAGCTGGTAATAAAAACTGAATTGGCTGACCCAAAAAACCTCCACCGCATCGCACCCTGCCTCCATAATAAGGACCAATAGACCCCTCTGATCTTTGAGGCCTCCTCGCCTCCCTAAACTCTCTCTCCTGATCTCGTATGTCCAATCCCTCACGGTCCCACATGCTCTCAAACCGACGAGCGATCCCTACTACCTACTGAAATGAGGCATCCTACTCTAACTCTCGAGTCCCGCTGAACCGATTATCATGTCTGAATCTATCAATGACTTTACGGACTCATCTCCTAACTGAAGCAACCAAGGGAGTTGCATATCTGGCCAACTCAATGAATCTAATGGCATTCTCCAATAGTGACATAGCGCCCTGACGTAACTGCTCAAACTCCGCGCGCCATACATCCCGAAGGAACTGAGGTGCAACCTTCCTCAAAACATATCCGAAAACTGAATCAATTCTAGTGAAGATAACTTGGCCAGTTTACCCCAACTCATCTGCCGCCACCACTGATCAACCCACTACTCTGAACCTAAGACGTGACAAAAGCAATCCCGCTCGTCTCCACAATACCCAAAGTAGGAAGAATATAGTGACACTCCTCTGGGAAACCCTGGGCACCATCTGTCGCCCATCCACTGAAAGATAGGAGGGTGGTACTTCCAGTACCTCTAAATCCCAAGGTGCTCTTCCTCCAATGTTGCTGCTCTTACCACGGGCTGAACTGAAACCACATGTCATGCTGCCATGACAACTGGAACCTGACCAATATGATCTCGCTTCTTTGGAGTGTAGACGGTGGGAGTTTGAACTCCTCCCCTTATCTGTGAAGCAACTGGTGCACTAGAATCAACCCTTCCTGAGTCAACATACCAATTATACTCAAAACTATGCCCAGGCTACTGAAGTTTGGGATAGAACCAGGCACCCCCAATATCTGTCCCCCAACTAGAACTACTGGCGACTCATCAAAGGCTGCTCTGGTAGGCATCTTAACTGCAGCACGTATTCCTCGTTGGCCTCTATCTCTGACCATTGCGACGTTCTCTTTGGGATAATGGGACCGCAGCTCGTGTTCTCACCGTCGGTGAGAGAATGGATCTATAATTTCGAACTTCAAGATCAAGGAATTCGCACGATAGGAATGAAGGAAGTGAAATTGTCCTAATAGTTCTGTAGCCTCTCGAAGATAAGTATAGACGTCTCCATACCGATCCGCAAGACTCTACTAAACTCGTGTATGACTCGTAGCACCTATGAACCTAGAGCTCTGATACCAACTTGTCATGACCCAAATTTCCCTTCGTTGGGTATCGTGATGGCACCTAGTCATAGGGACTAGGTAAGCCTAACAGTTACTGAATATCAATAATAATAAAAGTAAAACTAAAAGTCTCAATATAGAATCTTGACGGAATTAACAAACTTTCCCAAAAACTGATAATACAAGTCATAAGCTCTACGAATCTTCTACAACTTATGCAACTTTTGGAAGTAAATACAACAGTTGAATAGAAAGAGAAGGTGACTCCGAAGCCTGCGAATGCCGCAACAGGTTACCTTGAGTCTCCTCGGCAATCATTAGCACGGCCACTAACAATCAAAACATGGATATGTTCAAACAAAAATGCATAGAAGTGTAGTATGATCACACCACAACGGTGCCCAATATGTATCAAGACTAACCTCGGTGGAGTAGTGACGAGGACTAGCCAAGGCACCACTGGTCTACAAAATAACTGACACGAATATAGAAATAACCGAACACAACATCTATCAACGAATTTACGGAATAATTTACAACAATGACAATATAATGTGGAAGGAAATTACAGAAATTAACCACGAAACAGCATAAAAATACACACAAAGATGGGCAGCAAAACAAGCCAAACCGAAAGAAAACACAATGCAATAGAGAACTCCAACAACTCAACTCTACATTTGTCTGTTCACATTGAGCCTTAGCCATTAAAATCCATAAACTGATGGAAGCCTTTAAACAACGGTTTATATGAAAAGCTTTGCAAATATGCTCATTTTAGTATAGAAGGTTCTCCTTTGAAAACTTACTTTCTCCAAGTGTGTATATATAAGTAATTTAATAGAGTGAGATACCAAAAACATAGTTTCTTTCAAGCTACAGAATCTTCAACGATGTTTTTCCAAATAAATGACCTCCAAATATCATTTTATGCAAGACGAATGCTTTTCAAATATACCTTCAAAGTAAAAGTCATTCAAATATAATCATTTCGAAACCATTACTTTTTCAATAATACTTTTCAATAAAATCTTGTAATCATAATTTCCTCAAGATAAATCTATCGGAACCCAGTCCGTAACTCAAAACTTTCCAAACAATACAGGAGGAACACCAAGCCTTGTCAATAAATGCAGTAAGAGATCAGTATGTTTATCCAAATTTAAAACAACAGAATATTAACTCTTAAACTAGTGCAGTAAATATCAACAGGAACAACAAAAATAATAATGCAAAGACAAGTGCACGGCATGTCCCTTCGTGCTAAAATAACATAGACACGGCACGGAATGTCCCCTCGTGCTAAAATAACATAAACACGGCACAGAATGTCCCCTCATGCTAAAATAACATAAACATGGCACGGAATGTCCCCTCGTGCTAACATAACATAAACATGGCACGGAATGTCCCCTCATTCTAACATAACATAACATGGCATGAAATGTCCCCTCGTGCTAGCATAACATAACATGGCACGGAATGTCCCCTCGTGCTAACATATCATAAACATGTCACGGAATGTCCCCTCCTGCTAACATAATATAAACATGGCACAGAATGTCCCCTCGTGCTAACATAATATAAACATTGCACAGAATGTCCCCTCGTTCTAACATAACATAACATGGCACGGAATGTCCCCTCGTGCTAACATAACATAATCATCAAATTGGCAAAGCAAATCAACAGTAAGAATCATAAATCACAACTTACCGTCAAGGAAATCAACAATACAAACAATACCATTAACAACACAAACAGTAATAAGAACCATACCATCCCGGCAAGGGAGTCAACAATGAAAACAACATCATCCCGGCAAGGGAAAACAACTATAACCAATCTCGCCTAAACACTTAACTTTATGGGATAAAACTAAGCTTAAGCAAGGGCCCAGTAATAGGCAACATCAAGGAAACATCAACCACATTAATATTTATCAACTTAACTCAAGTACCACACAAGGGAAAAATCATAAAAATCACAATGTAAGACTCGCGGGCATGCTTGATACCAACGAAACGGATGTTCTAACTACAGCTAAACAACTATACATCTGGATAACACTAACATAGTCAATTTGGCAGTTTTAGGAAGCAAATATAGCATGGAGATAAGAGCGGTAACAGATTCAGTTAAGTCAATTAAGATCAAATAGCCAACGAAGGAATCCAAAAGCAAGTAATTCGAATTTAAGCAAGAAAGGATGGAATTAACAACCAAGGATTCAAATGTATCAATTACAACATATAAACAGGTAATAGAAGAAACTACGAATCCTAAAAAGCCAATCTAATTGCAAAATAAGTATGAGTACACACTCGTCACCTCGCATACTCTATGATGACCCAAATGTTGATCCCGTATTTTTCTAGCTAATATATGTTCTAAGGTCGTGAAAACCTCCTTCTATCTCACCTTGATTTGCGTGCACAGCTCAGGCGTGTAGCCGGGAAGCCTTTATGTGGAAAACTTATAAAAATGACTATTTGTATTAGAAATTTGAATAAAGTTGACTTCAGCCAACGTTTTTGGTAAACGGACCCAGACTCGTGATTTGATGGTCCCGAAGGGTCCGTAGGAAAATAAGGGACTTGGAGTATGCCCGAGAATCGAATTTCGAGGTCCCAAGTCCGAGAAATGAATTTTTAAAGAAAATTGTTTTCTGAAAAATATAAAGGTTTTTGAAAATGAAATGTTACGTGAAACCTATGGTATCGGGCCCGTATCTTGGTTCCGGAGCCCGGTACAGGTTCGATATGATTTATATGTGTTATATGTGATGTTTGGTATGAAACGGACTTCGTTTGGCGTGATTCAGACCTTAAATGCAAAAGTTGATGTTTTAAGAGGTTTTGAAATATATTTAATTGATTTTAGGTTTAATTCGTTGTTTTTTATGTTATTTTGGTGGTTTTATTACACGAATAAGTCCGTAAGATATTTTTGAGGTTGTGTGCATATATGGTTTTGAGCCCCGAGGGCTCGGGTGAGTTTTGGGTAGGTGTCGGGGTGCAAAAACATAGGAAAATTTGGTGTTGGAAGCTGTTTCTGGTGTCTGGTGTCTAACACTATGTGATCGCATAAGTTATTCCGTGATCGCATAGCATAGTGTCAGAGGGGGGATTCTCCCACTCAATGCGATTGCATAGGCAGCGTTGCGACCGCATAGGTGTATAGGAGAGCTGGGGGGCTGGTAGTGTACTGTGAGACCGCATTATCTAGTTCGCGATCGCATAGGGTGGGGTCAGTGGTCCTGTGCGATCACAATGCTTTTTCCGAGATCGCATAGCATGTTTTGGTCAGTAACATCTTTTCATCTATGTGATCGCATTGTTTTATCCGCGATCGCAATGCACAAAATAACTGGGCAGAATATAAGTTCTCAAAATCGGGGTTTCACCATTTTTAACATATTTTGACTTCTAGAGCTCAGTTCTTGGAGATTTTTGAAGGGATTTTCATGCAAATCGAATGGTTAAGTGTTCTTCCACTAGAATTCATTATATTTCACGAATTAGTTCTTGTTTTTATCATTTAATTGGTTTTTTGGGTTGAGGAAATTCTGGGTTTTGAAAGAAACCATCAAAAATGTAAAATCATGTTTTGAAAGAACAAATGATATCAGAATTGGATAGATTTAGTATGGGTGAAGTCATATTATAATGGGTAAATGGAATTTGTAAAATTTTCCGGGCTCCGAGGTGCGGGCCTGGGGTCGACTTTTGGGTCGATTTTTATAATTTTGTAATGATTGAAATTTTATTATTCGGAATAGTTCCTTATACGTTTTATGTGTATTTTGAAGTTGTTTTAGTTCATTGTGAGCCGTCCGGAGGTCTTTCCGCCCGAAAAGTCTATTTTTGAGTACCGGGTTGTCGTCTTTGAGGTAAGTATCTTTCCTAACCTTGTGTGGGGGAACTACCCCTTAGGATTGAGTCTTCCTTGTTGATTGTAGTCTGAGTATGCGAGGTGACGAGTGTGCACTCAAACTTATTTGCAATTAGATTTTCCTTTTAGAATTCGTAGGCTCTTAGATTACCTGTGTATGATTTATAATTGTTACTTTTGATTCCTTGGTGGTAATTTTATACCTTCATGTTTAAATTAGAATTATCTATTTTTGGATTCCTTCATTGGCTATTTGAACTTAGTTAACTTAACTGGATATTCTAATTCTCTTATCATCATGCTATATTTTCTTCCTAGCTTGCCTAGTTGAGTATAATTAGTGTCATCTAGCCTTATAGTTGACTAGTCGTAGTAGGAACATCTATTCGTAGGAATCAAGCATGCCCGTGAGTCTTGCATTGTGATTTATATGACTATTTACTTAAGTGTCACTTAGGTCTAATTGTTAAACATTTATGTTATTGGTATTTTCTTGATGTTGCCTATTACTGGGCCTTTGTTTAAGTTGAGTGATATTCCCTGAAGTTAACGGTTTAGGTGAGATTGGTTATAGATGTTTCCCTTGCCGGGATTTTATGGTTTCTGTTACTCTTTATGCTGTTAATGATATGGTTTGTATTTTTGACTACCTTGCCGGGATGTGATGGTTTCTTTTACTGTGTATGTTGTTAATGATATGGTTTGTATTGTTGACTCCCTTGTCGGGATGTGATGGTTTCTATTACTGTTTATGATGTTAATGATATTGTTTGTATTGTTGACTCCCTTTCCGGGATGTGGTGATTTATGGGTCATATTGTTGGTTTTTCCTTGCCAAACTGTTGTTCTTGATATTGTTTGGGTGAGGANCCACAAAGGGTGATGCCATGTATTGTGAGGATGAGAGTGTAAACGCGCTAAGGGTGATGTCGTGCCATGTTATGATATTAAAGCACGAAGGATAATGTCGTGCCATGTTATGATATTAAAGAACGAAGCATAATGTCGTGCCATGTTTTAAGAGTAAAGCACGAAGTGTGATGTCGTGCACTTGTTTTGGTGAGGATGAAAGTAAAGCACGAAGGGTGATGTCATGCACTTATTTTGGTGAGGATGAGAGTAAAAGCACGAAGGGTGATGTCGTGCACTTGTCTTTGCATTCTCATCTGTTGTTCTAAATTTGGATATTCCTACAGATCTCTTATTGCATTTATTGGCAAGATTTGATATTCCTCCTGTACTGCATGGAAATTTCTGAGTTACGGACTGAATCCCGGTGGAAAAATCATGAGGAGATTTTGATCAAGAGATGTTATTGAAAAGTATTATTGAAAAAGCAATGGTTTTGAAATGATTATACTTGAATGCCTTTTACATCGAATGTATATTTGAAAATCACTAGCCTTGCCTAAAATGTTATTTGGAAGTCATTTATTGGGAAAGCATCTTTGGGAAGTTTCATATTTTGAATGCAACTATGTTTTACGTAATTCTCTCTGTTAAATATACTTATATCTACTTTTGGAGAAAATATATTTTCAAAGGAAACTCTTCCAGACTAAAAATGATTTTATTTGTAAAAGTTTTTCATATGAACTGTTGTTTAAAGATTTCTACTAGTTATGGATTTTAATGGCTAAGGCCCGATGTGAACAAACCGACGTGGAGTTGAGTTATTGGTGTTCTCTATTGTATTGTGTTTCCTTTCGATTCGACTTGTTTTGCTGTCCATCTCTTTATGTATTTTTGTGTTGTTTCGTGATTGATTTCTGTAATTTCCTTCCACTATATATTGTCATTGTTGTGAATTATTTCGTGAAGTCTTAGATGGATGTAACGTTCGGTCATTTTTATATACATGTTATTTATTTTGTAGACCAGTGGTGTCTTGACTAGTCCTCCTCACTACTCCACCGAGGTTAGTCTTGATATTTACTGGGCACCGTTGTGGTGTGCTCATACTACACATCTGCACATATTTGTGTGCAGATCCAGGTATATATTATAGTAGTTGTGTGGATGATTGTTGAGGTGACTCAAGGTAACCTGTTGTTGCGTTCGCAGGCGTTGGAGTCACCTTCTTTATATTTATTATTCATGCACTATTGTATCTATTTCCAAACAGTTGTACTTAGAAGTTGTAGAATATTCGTAGAGTTTTTGACTTGTATTACCGATTTTGGGAAAGTTTGTACATTCTGTTGAGATTCTATATCAAGATTGTTAGTTTTCCTTTTATTATTGTTGTTATTCAGTAACTGCTACGCTTACCTAGTCCCTAAGACTAGGTGCCATCATGATACCCAACGGAGGGAAATTGAGTCGTGATAAGTTGGTATCAGAGCTCTAGGTTCATAGGTTCTACGAGTCATAAGCGAGTTTACTGGAGTCTTTCGGAACGGTACGGAGACGTCTGTACTTATCTTCGAGAGGCTACGGAGCTATTAGGACAATTTCACTTCCTTCATTCCCGTCGTGCGAGTTCATTGATATTGAAGTTAGAAATTTTTGTTCCTTTCTCTCACCGATGGTGAAGACACGAGCTACGGTTCCTAATGATGTTACCCCAAAGCGAATGTCACAATGGTTAGAGACAGAGGTTGAAGAGGAGCCCGTGCCGCAGTTAAGATACCTACTAGAGCAGCCGTTGAGAAGCCACAGTAGTTCCAGTAGGGGACATGTACTGGGGGTGCCTGTTACTACCCCAAACTTCAGGAGGTCTGGGCATAGTATTGAGTACAATTGGCACGTTGATTCAGGCAGGGTCGATTCTACTGCACCAGTTGCTTCACGAATCAGAGGAGGAGTTCAGACTCCCGCATCCTACACTCCAGAGCAGCGAGATCACATTGGTCAGGTGCCCGTTTTCATGACAGCACGACATCTGGTTTCAGTTCAGTCGTGTTTAGGGTAGTAGAATCGGAGTAAGGATACCTTAGACTTGAGAGGTACAGGAAGTACCACCCTTCTATCTTTCAGTGGATTGGCATCAGATGGTGCCCAGGGTTTCTGGGAGGAGTGTCACTATATTCTTCGTACTTCGGGTATTGTGGAGACGAGCGGGATTTCTTTGTCACGTCTCAGGTTCAGAGTAGTGGGTGGATCAGTGGGGGCAGCATATGAGTTGGGGTGACTTGGCCGAGTTAGCGTCACTAACATGAATTCATTCTTTCGGAGATGCTATGAGAGAGGTCGTACCTCAGTTCCTTCGGGATGTACGGCACGCGGAGTTTGAGAAGTCGCGCTAGGGAACTGTGTCACTATTGGAGCATGATGTTAGATTTAGTGAGTTAGCCAAACATGCACTTCCCTCGGGTTGCTTCAGTTAGGAGATGAGTCCGTAGATTCATTTGGGAGATTCAGGCATGATATTCGATTCAGCGGGACTCGAGAGTTAGAGTAGGATGCCTCGTTTCAGCAGGTAGTAGGGATCGCTCGCCGGTTAGAGAGAACGTGGGACCGGGAGCGAGAGGACAGACGAGATCAGGGAGAGAGTTCAGGGAGGCAATGAGGCCTCGTAGATCAGAGGATTCTACTGGTCCGTATTATGGAGGCAAGGTACGACACGGTAGAAGTTTTGTGGGTCAACCAGTTTAGTTTGCATTACCAGCTTCGCATGGGATTTCAGGTGCTCATGGGTCTCAGAGGATTCGTATTGTGTGTTTTTCCACAGCCATGTCTGCAGAGAGATTGTTTTCAGCATAGAGATGTTAGTCATAGGGTGAGAGATTGTTCCAGAATTCAGGTAGGTGTGGGGTAGCAGGGTATTAGGTGAGTAGAGGGCGCCTAAGAGGGGGAGACCAGACCCATTGTTGTGTTTCATATAGTAGAATAGAGGTCGGTGTGCCTGATATCATCACACGGGTATGTTTTGATGTGTTATAGAGGGGCACCAATTGTATTCATTATAGTTCTGCTGGTCGGGACGGGTTCCCTTATTTGTTGTTTCATTTATGAGTGAGTACCTTGGTTTGCACTCCATTTTGTGTTTGCTCCTGTTGGGAGATTCTATGAGTAGTAGCCCGTGTCTATCGTTGTTTATTTCATTCTTGATAGTGGTGAGACTGGAAGTGAGTCCTTGTTGTTCTTCGTGGAAAGCTTTCGGTGATTTTCCTGAGTATTTTGTTTACGAGTTGTGATTTGATATTCGATCGAGATGTGAGATCAGCTAGCGTTATGATTTTATCAGCTGAGATGAATTAGTGGAGGAATTTCAATTGGTATGATATATTTTCGGTATGTTATTCAGAGTTGAAGGTGAGGTCCTCATGATATTTATGATTCGATATGTTTGGACCGGGCTGAGTACCGCGGTGGAATTTTATCAGGATTGAATCCTTGTGATTTGTTCATATGCTTTGCTACTTCCTTGTTATATTGCTTTTGGTAAGTTGGTATTGATAGAGATTTTTGCCTATGGTCTTGTTTGATGGTTCCTTTATATGTTTCTATTTTCATATTCAGTCATTTTGCTATGTATTTCTTTAGTTTAGTTTGCAGGATGTGTGCCCGTGATGTTAGTTGTGGCTTGGTGATTAGGTGTTTAATAATGAAGTTTTCGTGTTCATTGCATCATTATCAGTATTATGGGGTTTGGAAATAGAGTTCTTCCATATGTGGGGCTAATTGCCAATGTTGAGTTGATTTTGGGCAGTTATTATGATCAAAAGTGTTATTTTAGCCTATGTGTGATGTCCTATGTTGTGTGGTCGTACCTTATGGGTGTAGACCTCAGTTGATGCAGCTAGTTGAGGCTAATGCCGGATATGGATTTAGAATCAATTCTTTTAAGAAATGAGTAGAAAGTGAGAAAGTAGAGGTAGGAGGCTTATCAGTGGTGGTGTTACGGCTATATTTGCAGTTGTGATTGTTTCGTCAGGCTTTCGTGGGTTGGGGTGACGTAGGACCACCCGCGTGTATGTGTTAGAAGTGTACAATCAGTGATTGGATGAGTTCAAGCTAAATCTTGGCACGTTCGAGGACGAATGTTTGTTTAAGAGGGGGAGGATGTGATGACCCAAAAGGTCATCCCTTATTTTTCTAGCTAATTCTATGTTTTGAGGTCGTGAAAACCTCCTTCTATCTCACCTCGATTTACGTACGCAGCTCGGGCGTGTAGCCGGGAAGCCTTTATGTGAAAAACTGATAAAAATGATAAAGTTTTATATTAGAAATTAGAATAAAGTTGACTTCGATCAACGTTTTTGGTAAACGGACCCGGACCCGTGATTTGACGGTCTCGGAGGGTCCATAGGAAAATATGGGACTTAAGCGTATGCCCGGAATCGAATTCCGAGGTCCCAAGTCCGAGAAATGATTTTTAAGGAAAATTCTTTTCTGAAAAATATAAAGGTTTTTGAAAATGAAATGTTATGTGAAACCTGTGGTATCGGGCCCGTATCTTGGGTCTGGATCCCGGTACAGGTTTGATATGATTTATGTGTTATCTGTGAAGTTTGGTATGAAACGGACTTCGTTTGGCGTGATTCGGACCTTAAATGCAAAAATTGATGTTTTAAGAGGTTTTGAAATATTTCATTGATTTTAGGTTTAATTCGTTGTTTTTGATGTTATTTTGGTGGTTTTATTACACGAATAAGTCCGTAGGATGTTTTTGAGGTTGTGTGCATATTTGGTTTTAAGCGTCGAGGGCTCGGGTGAGTTTCTGGTAGGTGTCAGGGTGCAAGAACATAGGAAAATCTGGTGTTGGAGGATGTTTCTGGTGTCTGGTGTCTAACACTATGCGATCGCATAAGTTATTCCACGATCGCATAGTATAGTGTGAGAGGGGGGATTCTGCCACTCAATGCGATCGCATAGGCAGGGTTGCAACCGCATAGGTGTATAGGAGAGCTGGGGGGGGGGGGGGGGGGGGGGGTGGTGTACTGTGCGACCGCATCATCTGGTTCGCGATCGCATAGGGTGGGGTCAGTGGTCTTGTGCGATCGTAATGCTTTATCCGCGATCGCATAGCATGTTTTGGTCAGTAACATCTTTTCTTCTATGCGATTGCATTGTTTTATCTGTGATCGCATTGTTTTATCCGCGATCGCAATGCACAAAATACTTGGGCAGAATATAAGTTCTCAAAATCGGGGTTCACCATTTTTAACATATTTTGACTTCTAGAGCTCGGTTCTTGGCGATGTTTGAAGGAATTTTCACACAAATCGAATGGGTAAGTGTTCTTCCACTAGAATTCATTATATTTCACGAATTAGTTCTTGTTTTTATCATTTACTTTGTGTTTTGGGTTGAGGGAATTCTGGGTTTTGAAAGAAAACTTCTAAAATGTAAAATCATGTTTTGAAAGACCAAATGATATCGGAATTGGATAGATTTAGTATGGGTGAAGTCGTATCAGAATGGGTAACCGGAATTTGTAAAATTTGTCGGGTTCCGAGGTGCGGGCCCGGGGGTCGATTTTTATAATTTTGTAAAGATTGAAACTTTATTATTCGGAATAGTTCCTTATACGTTTTATGTGTATTTTGAAGTTGTTTTAGTTGATTGTGAGCTGTCCGGAGGTCTTTTCGCCCGAGAAGTCTATTTTTGAGTACAGGGTTGTCGTCTTTGAGGTAAGTATCTTTCCTAACTTTGTCTGGGGGAACTACCCCTTAGGATTGAGTCTTCCTTGTTGATTGTAGTCCGAGTATGCGAGGTGACGAGTGTGCACTCGGACTTATTTGCAATTATATTGTCCTTTTAGGATTCGTAGGTTCTTATATTACTTGTGTATGATTTATAATTGTTACATTTGAATCATTGGTTGTAAATTTATCCCTTCTTGTTTAAATTAGAATTATCTGTTTTTGGATTCCTTCGTTGGCTATTTGACCTTACTTGACTTAACTGGATATTCTACTTCTCTTATCATCATGCTATATTTTCTTCCTAGCTTGCCTAATTGACTATAATTGGTTTCATCTAGCCTTCTAGTTGACTAGTCGTAGTTAGAACATCTATTCGTTGGAGTGAAGCATGCCCGTGAGTCTTGCATTGTGATTTTTATGACTATTTCCTTAAGTGCCACTTAGGTCTAATTGTTAGACATTTATGTTATTGGCATTTTCTTGATTTTGCCTATTACTGTGCCTTTGTTTAAGTTGAGTGATATTCCGTGAAGTTAACTGTTTAGATGAGATTGGTTATAGTTGTTTCCCTTGCCGGGATGTTATGGTTTCTGTTATTTTTTATGCTGTTAACAATATGGTTTGTATCGTTGGCTCCTTTGCCGGGATGTGATGGTTTCTCTTATTGTTTATGATGATAATGATATGGTTTGTATTGTTGACTTCCTTGCCGGGATGTGATAGTTTCTATTACTCACTACTCTTAAAAGGACCTTTAGCGGCAGTACAAAACGGCTTTAGCGGCAATAACAATAGCCGCTATATCTTTTACCAGCCATTAGGGTTTTGCCGCTGATGCCGGGGTCAGCAAAGCCTTTAGCGGCTTTTCTCGCAAATGCTGGTAAAAGGTATGGTTTATTGCCGCTAAAAATTATTATCTTTAATGGAAATTGTTTGCGTCAATTATAATGGAAACTAAATCCAATCCAAAACGGCCAACTATACGTTTTTAGCATCTATTTTTATAGCCGCTAAATTCACAATAATTGCCGCTAAAGGTTCGCAGATCTAACGGCAATTGTTTGTGGCAATTATAATTTCTACTTAATCCAATCCAAACGGCTAATTATGCTTCTTTACCATCCATTTTTATAACCGCTAAATTCAAAATAATTATCGCTAAAAGTTCGCATCTCTAACGACAATTGTTTATGGCAATTATAATGGCTACTAAATCCAATCCAAATGACTAATTATACTTCTTTACCATCCATTTTTAAAGCCGCTAAATTCAAAACAATTGTCGCTAAAAATTTGCATCTTTAACGGCAATTATTTTGTTGCAATTAAAAAGGAAATAATTATCCTTAAAACATCTTAGTTTGCCCTTTAGCGTCCATTTTAATAGCCAATATATTTAACTAAATTGCCGCTAATAATCTATAGCTTTAAAAGTCATAAGCGATAATAGAAATAATTTGGCCACAATTAATAATAGTTACTAAATTTGTATAGAATATGACCAAAATAATAAAATATATTAATATTAATTCAAAAAAACATAATATATCTCATTAAATCCTAACAAAAAAAGGAAGTACTAATCAAAAATATTAATATCACAGTAACTTAAAACATAAAAATATATTGTTTGGACTAAATAGAAATGCCATCATTGTAATAATCCAGAATTATGGTCTTCAAATGATTTCCGCAACTTTTCATCATTTTGAAATCTTCCAACCGCTAAATTATCGAACATCATATTGCCTGACCTGAAATTATAAAATAATTGTGTTAAAGGAGAAAGTATAAACATGAAGTGTTGAAACAGGAGACTAGTGTTATAGCTAACAATGTAGATTTTATAGCTACCAGTGCATTTTCTTTTGCAGGTTCAAATGAATTTCATTCTTTCTACAGATTCCTAGTTCAGGAGCTACTAAACCTCGACAAGTCAAACTCCTAATCTAAGGATTAGAATTTCTAAAGAAGACCACATATTGAGGTTGACATAAGTTACTCAACCTATATATATATAGTGAAGTTTCTATAGAGTTTTATGGTCATAAATAAGGGCAGATAATATAGCATGGTGCAGCACATTCATGCTACGAGAACTTAATAGACCAAAATCACATACATAGATAAAGGAACTTATTCAGACAACAAAGTTTCAAACTCAAACAATTATGTTCATATAGATTCAACACCGCAGTTGATCTAAAACTCCAAAATTGAAGAACTTGTGCTCGTCCCATTCATAAAGATACAAGTTTCAAAAGGAGAATATGATTTGACTCCATGACTTTGAACATGCATTTCAGTATCCCTTAATGAATATGATTTGTTGCTTTTCATCAGGGTACTGAAAATATCCAAGGCCTAGTGTTGACATGCGACTGTTGAAGGAATTCAAATATGTCGGTTCAAATCTAAGTGTAAATGACGCTAGACACAGCCACTCTATTGATCCTGCAAGTGAGAGATCGCTGGTGGTGAGTGACGTCAACTCACAAAAGCGACGGAGGTTAAATGTTTTCGAGCTGTTCAATAATGTCTTTTCAGAAATTTCAAATGGTGTACAGTTTGAACTTGATGAATTTTCAAAGATGAAGAGACTGGGAATTCTACAGCTTACTGATACAAGGTTCACTGGAAGCTATAGTTGGTTTCCTAAGAATTTACGATCACTTCATTGGCGTGGATTTTATTTGAAATCCATTCCGAAGGATTTTCGTTTGGAGAACCTGGTTGCTCTTGATATGAGGAAGAGCAGCTTGGAACAAGCTTGGAAGGGAACCAGGGTATATGGTGTACTTTCATGTATTATCAGTAGGGGAAGTAGTAATGGCTTCATTCTAATAAACCTAATGAACTTGATATTTGCTATTTCAGGTGCTCAAGTTATTAAAAGTTCTCAATCTCAGTCATTCTCATTTCCTAAGAAGGACTCCTGATCTTTTTGGGCTTCCTAATCTGGAAAGACTCATCCTAAAGTAATACTGGGTGTGAAAAAGAGAAAGAAGCTACAATGAGTAAGATAGATGTGCTTGAGAGAAGGAGCTGTAAACAAAGGAAGTTAGAATGTATAAACAAGCTATAACAGCTTTAAAGCAGATCCAAGTTGAAGATAAAGAACCAAAGGACTTAACTGCCTCATGTTGTCTCTTTTACCTTGTCTCATAGTTGAACAACTTTATAGTTGAAGATTACTGGACAGATCCTTTGACAGATTACTGGACAGATTCTTGTATTGGTTTGTATCACAATGATGTATAAACAGGAAACATGGACACAGTAACAGACCACTCAACAATGTATATTTTCTTTAGAGGAAATCACTTGATAAGGTTGCAAACCATCAAGAAATAGACCACTTAAGCAGAAACAGAGGTAATTTAAGTGGCTGAACTGATTTCAAAATGGGATGGGATCAAGAAGTGGAGCAATTCAAGGCAGCTTTAATTTGGTGAACAGTGCTTCCTATAAGGTTATTCACAGTGTTTACTGATTCAGGGCTCATTTTAGCTGATGGCAAGCTGCTTACTAGAATTTGGAACACTACTGTTATAAGTGAACCCCCTGACCTGCCCCTATAGTACTAAGCAATTGGTTACTGCAAAGGTGCTCCTATAGTGAGAAACTCTAGTGAACTGAAATGGCAAACCAGAAGCATAACATATATAGCTTAATAAAGCAGTAGCAATAACACACGGATTCAAGTACGCACACCTGTGACAGTAATTATACAAAGCACCATTGTGTATGAGATACCAGATTATATTATTGAGATCACAACCCAAAAATACAAGTGTATAGTACACTGTCAACACTTCCAAAATGCATAAGAATACTCAAATAAACCAACCAAAGATATAAGTAAAGAGGCAAACACCAGTAAACTATTTTGAAGTTCACATCCTAAATCAGATGACACAAAGGGTAAAGAAGATTTATGTACATCAACCTTATTGATCCTCTTGACAGATTCAAGTTTGCAAAGTTCTGACATATGTGAAAGTCTGTTGAGTAATAGAATTAGTTAGGGAATTGACTCCTCCATTTTTCTATGTTAAAAATGCATGTGTCATGAATTAAAATCCCAAATACAACAACAAATTAATAAAAATTGAAGGAGGAGAACTCAAACAGTAGCGACGAAGGACAAAGATGAGTAGTACCATGAGAAGGTTGAGCATTTTCAGCAACACTAGGCATTGTTGATGTTTGTGGTACTCGTTCATGTCCACTATTGGCATCGGGGATCTAATAAGTATGGACATGTTATATAACAATACTTTTATATGATTAGAATTTCATTTAAAATATCTAAATTTTGTGAAATGGAGTTACCTGTTCACCTAAGGTGCCATTGCTACTTTGAGGCATAGATGCATTAGGAGCATATTTGTGCATTAATTGTCTCACTTGGAGTAATTCTGATTGCATATTCTCCTGATTTTGTTTCATAATATTCATTTTTTCATTTTGTTTCTCCTTTAACTCGATTATCTGTTGTTCTAACCTTTGTATAACCTCATTAGAAAAATCATCTGAAGCAATATTTCTATGGAAGACCTACTACCCCATAGAACAGAAGGAGTTGGACCAAGTCATAAACCACGAACATACCCACTTTTTTCATTTCCCAACACCTGGGAATACGCATCGCCTTCCCAAGAAACACCACGGGGAGGTTGCTCGGTAGATCTCTCACTATTGCCCATCCTTTCATTTATCATTTACTGACCATAGAATACACAATAAATCCATTTTGGAATTCATGAATAGGAAAAAATGCACATTGTTTGACGGAGTCATCAAACCAAAGAAAAAAAAAAGAATAAATCTTACGATTGTCTTGACAGAATCATTATCCAGTGGCCTACCATCCTTACATTTTTTATGAGTTAATAGGAAAATTTATGCTCGTGTAGGCTCTATCCCATTGACAGCCTATTACAATAAAAATGATATCATATATGCATGACAAAATAAGCTTAGAATATTATAGTTTGTAGTTTTCACAGGTTTACCCGCTCATTCATTAAGGTGGAAATACTTTTTGATCCTCCTGTGTGAGGCATCGTTTGCTTTGCCCTATTATTTTTATTTGCTTGGGTACATCTCTGTCATTGAAATATTAAAATGATACCTTATAAATTTTAAACAAAAATTGAGCATACGTAAAATCAAAACGCTTTAAAATGAGCAGACTAGGAGAATTTTCAAGGTTGATACCTTTGCTTTATCAGAAAGCCAATAAGAGACAAGACTACTCCATTGATCCCTCGGTATGGGACTTGGTCTATTTTTTAGTAAAGCGTCTTTAGTCTTATATTTTTGCACATACTCACCCTTTAAATTGCACTTGTAATCTTTCCATTTCTTTCCTAGTGACTTTAAGCCCCACGCTTCTCCACGTTTTGGGATAGAGAACTTCTTCTAAAAAAATAAAACTCAATATTTAGAAGATAACATCATGTATAAAATATTGAGCATCTTCACAAAAAAAATAATCATAATAATAATAGTAGTTATTCCATACCCTTGCAAAATCCACCAATTTCTTCTTTTCTTCGTTGTCAAAATTTCTCCAATCATCTATATGTAGAGGTTTTAGTTCTGGAGTTCTGGCAATAATTCCTAGAAAGCTAGCAAGCTTTCGACCTTCTTTCCCAATGGCTTGGTTACGACTATTAAATGGCACATCAATCGTCTTCCCCGACGGAAGTTTCCAAATATCTTTCAATAAATTAGGCCCACGAACCTTTTTTGCTTCTGAATTACCTAGAATGAAAATGAGAACATAAAGTTGGAATTGTTTAGTAGCTTAAAACAAAACATGATTGTCCATACTAGGAACAGTAATGTTTAAATTTTCAAGTCCACAGAAACTAGCCAAGAAACAATATCAACATATCAGTACTTAAAAGTTCTTGTAATATGCTATAATCTTCACCTCTTTCTGGTTTATTGACAATGCAAACAGTAGCAGTTCCAACATAATCAACATGTGAAAATACAACTGCTTTCTCAACCAATGTCATGACCATATGAAACAATGCTAATACAATTGCTATAGCCAAACAATAGTAGAAAACTCTTAGCAACATGTGAAAATGCAGCCACTTAGAGCTTAAATTATGCAACTTGTCTGAGGAAACAAGCTTGTACATTAAATTAAATAGTAGAGGAAACTCGACTACAGCAAAAGTAGTTGTGCTAGCTTATGACAACTTGCATTCTTCTAAGGATGCAACTGTTGCATCAACTCTGGCATGTTTAAATGTAGTTGTGGATCGACCTTGTGCAGTTATGCAAATAGAGAAGGCTATAGATGGTAATGCATCTGATGATGGAAGAGGCTCTACAGGTACAAAGGCTGTCAATATAGAGGCCACAATTCCAAATACTCAAGCTGGAGGTGAG
This sequence comes from Nicotiana knightiana, assembly GCA_005239525.1. NCBI lineage: Eukaryota > Viridiplantae > Streptophyta > Magnoliopsida > Solanales > Solanaceae > Nicotiana > Nicotiana knightiana. The sequence continues at coordinate 79,297 of ML375031.1, forward strand.
TAGAGGATTCTGGTTCAACAGGTTGCTGAGGACCAGACTTTAGATGTTAAAACGACTAGACAAAAGGCAGTAGATATGGAAGTTAATACTGGTAAAGCAGTAGGGGAAGGTAATGGAAATAATACAAGAACAAAAGAGGGGGTTTGGAACGTGGTTTCACCAAGAAAATCACCTACGAAACAGGTGGTGTCACACAGTCAAAAGTCAGGAAGTGTTCGACCAAAAGCTAGGCCAACTATTCATAGAGTAATGTTTAGTTACTTAAGTTTAAGAGAGTGTGTGGTAATTAAAAAATAGTACCACTTCATTGTTGCACCAACTAATAACACAAATACAATAGTAGAGGAAGAAGCATTACCTGAATCATTATCATGTTGAATCTCAGTGCCACCATCAGAATTATTCAACTCATTAGATTAACCATCATGTGCTTGGGCGTCAGAGTAGTTCTGACCATCCATCAACTGCTCAATATATGGCTGGGCTCTAGAGTAGTTTTAACCATCCATCAAGTTCTCAATATAAGGTCTCACATCTTCATCATAATCTTGTTCAATTACCAGTCGGTTGCGACCTCTAGTTTGCATAGTTCCTTTTCCAAAATAAAGAAATAATCTAGATGCATTAAGTTATACTAGTACCAAATTAACTCCAACCAATCAACAGGTCACACGCAAAATAGGAGGAAACATCGCCCTCGTCTCAAGCTGTGAAAAAAATGAATAGCAATTCGTGCACACAAATAAAGCCTTGCGACAGAGATAGTTAAAGATATAAAAAGTATTGATGCACCAGAAAAAACTATTGTACAACGATAATAATGCAAAATATAAGTAAAAGAAAGCACAAAGAATAGACTCAAATCAACCAATACAAACTTGGAAAATACATAGCCGACTAACATGCATCTATAAAATGAGTCAAATTGAAAGAAAAAGAGTATATTTATTCAAATTTCTGCAGTAAAAAAATCACAAGAAGTTCTTAAATAACACTTGCAAGAAAAATATTCTATAAGATCCACTTATCTTATTCAGAATCATATTCATTTTATTGACATTTCCTCCCTCAACACTAGCTTTACCATCATTTGGAGAATCTTGAGAATGTACGTTTGTATTAATTACTATCCCATCGACACCACTTCTTACCCAATCATTATACTCATCTTCTGGAACACGAGTATTTTCTAAGAGAGCTAAGTCAGTGGCATCACTCTGCATTGATGACTCAAAATGCAAACCATTTTCCTCTCCCATATTAAAAATATCTCGAGGTTTAATTAACCTAGGGACAAACCATTCATGATCTTTAGGATCTTGTACAAATAGTACTTGTTGAGCTTGCTCTGCAAAAATAAAGGGCTCATGACGTTCTCGATCGCCAGAGTCTGTTAGGCGTGAGAAATTCACAAGTGTGAAACCCAAGTCATCTTCCTTAACTCCTCTACCTTTGGTTACATCAACCCAATCACACTTAAATAAGATAACCTTAAATTCTTCATAGTAGTTTAACTCCACAATATCGTCCAATCTGCCATAGTATGTGATATTTGCAGACTTTGCAGTATTGTCACTTGTACTTGCATAACTTTCAGTCTTTGAAACGACCATAACACCACTATTTTGTGTCACCATAAATTCTTCACTTTTCTTCGTTCGAAATCGATACCCGTTATTTACATCAAACGCATGAAATCTTTTCTCAATGTAACTCGGTCCTTGTGCAAGGACTTTAACATCCTTCAAGATGTTAGATGTGGCTTCAAGCTCCTTTATCTAACCAAATAAAATACACAACTATAAATGTGGATATATGTACAAGGACAATAATTTAACGTAACGAATGACTTATTCCTACGACTTACTTGCTCCTTGACCACTCATGAAATGTATCGAAATGCACACGATCAAGTTGATGTTGAGTCAAACGACGCTTACGATGTGAACTCTTGATTTCAGCAATATGTTCCCTATTCATGTAACTCACATATATTAATTTTTTTATCAATTAAGTAATATACATATATTTTTAATAGATATAACACTTATTTTTTATAATTCTCAACCACTTCTGACTCGCAGTTGAAAAGCACATGTCGATGTGCTTGCAACCTTGTTTTCTCATCCAACTCAAATACATCTACTCCACCGCACGACTCCCCAACAGTTGGAAAAAGAAATTTTTCTTTACTAATCTCATGTTCAATCTCATCACTGCATTTTCTTGAACAATAAGACCTTGAATCTCCACCCTCCAAATATCGTGAGTAAAATGCCATACACTCATTTGCTATGTATGCTTCTGCTATCGAACCTTCTGGACATGCACGATTACGAACATATGATTTTAAAGTGCCCAAATACCTATGGAATAAAATAATGGTATTAGTTCGATATTATAATATTTAACAACTAAATATACTCAGTGTTATTCTCCATACCTCTCAATTGGTTACATCCAGCGACAATGTACCGGACCCGCAAGTTTAGCCTCAGTTTCCAAGTGAATTACTAAATGTATCATAACAGTAAAGAATCCCTGGAGGAAAATTTTCTCCATAGTAGACAAAGTTTCCGGAATTTTTTCTTCAAGTTACTTTAACTCTTCTACTTTTAGTTCTTTGCTACACAGAACACGAAAGAATGTGCATAGTTCAATTAAAATGGAACCAACTCTTTTATCTACTGATCTCCTCAAGGCAAGGGGAAGAAGTTCTTGCATTATAACATGGAAATCATGAGTTTTTAACCCGGATATCTTTCGTTTGCGAATGCATCGTAAGATATTAGACGCATAGCCATCTGGAAACTTGGCATTTTGTAGTACTTCATAAAATAACTCTTTTTCTGCTTTAGACATTGTGAAAAAAGTAGGAGGAAGATATGCTTTCCCACTACCTCGATATTGAGGCCATAAACTTGGTCTTATTTTCATCTCCTTCAAGTGCAATCGAGTTTCTAAGTTATCTTTAGAATTTTTACCAAGATACAATAATGTATAAATTAAGTTATCACACACATTCTTTTCTATGTGCATCACATCAAGATTATGGCGCACCAAGTTAGACTTCCAATAAGGAAGATCGAAAAAAATACTCCTCTTTCTCCATGTGTTTTTCATCACTCCACTTACCCCTTCACTCGACTGGCCGAGAGTAAATTTTATATCTTTAACTTGATTTATCACAAGTGAACCTGACACTGGACAAGGTGCAGGTCTTGTTTCTTTAGTACCATCAAACGATTTTGCATCATTCCGATATTTGTGTCCTGACTTCAAGAAGCGTCGATGCCCCATGTAACAAAACTTTCTGCCGTGTTTGAGCCTTCTGGAATGAGTGTTTATGTTACAATAAGGGCATGCAAACCGACCATAAGTGCACCATCCAGAGAGAGTATCATATGCTGGAAAATCATTTATAGTCCACATAAGAGTTGCTCGCATTTGAAATATCTCCTTAGCATAGGCATCATATGTTTCTATCCCATTATCCCATAATTCATTTAACTCTTTTATTAAGGGTTGCAAAAAGACATTAATATTATTGCCAGGAGATTTTGGTCCAGGAATAAGTAAGGACAAAATGAAGAACTCTTGTTTCATACACATCCATGGTGGAAGATTATATGGCATTAAAATTACTGGCCATGTACTATGTATAGTTCGCATTGTGCCAAATGGATTAAACCCATTAGAAGCTAATCCTAGGCGCACATTGCGAGGATCTCCAAAAAATTCGGGATATTTACTATCAAAATTTTTCCAAGCTTCAGAATCTATAGGATGACGTAGAACTCCATCATTGTTGCGCTCTTCATGATGCCATCGCATTGCTTTAGAAGTTTCCGAAGACATAAACAATCTCTGTAGCCTTTGTTTTATAGGAAAATACCTTAGGACTTTGGCTGGAATATTTCTAGCATCATTTTTCCATCTAGAAGCCCCACAAACTTTGCATTTATTAACATTATTATTATTAAACTCTTCCCTAAAAAGCATGCAATCATTAGGACAAGCATGAAAATTTTCATACTTTAAGCCCAAGCCTTCAACTATCTTTTTGGTCTCATAGAAAGAATGAGGCAATTTTTCTCCTTCAGGAAGCGCATCTTTCAATAGTTCAAGAAAAGAATTAAAAGATTCATTTGACCATTTGAACATGCATTTTATACGATACATATGCAGTAAAAAGGACAGTTTGCTAAACTTCTTACATCCAGGATATAGTTCTTCATTTGCCTCCTTCATGAGCCTATCAAATTTATCCACCTCTGGATGAGATTGATTTCCAGATGGATGAGCAGTATTCTCTTGTACGTTTTGATCCATTCCACCACTTTCACTAATGCAGTATCCATGAACTGTGTAACACCTCCAAATTCATCATGTATCATTCCTCGCATATCATCGCCCCTTAGAGTTGATTGGTTGCAATTATTTTCTCCAGAATTGTTTGATCCCGTTAGACACTCCCCATGACAAAACCAAGTATAATATGACGGTATAATACATTAATCACAAGATGATCATATGATGTAGCCCGATTTACTTGATGGATAAGCACACACTCTGTACAAGGACATGCAATTTTTTCTCCATGTTGTTTTCCAGAAAAAGGCATGATTTAAAAAATCCTCTACTCAATCCAAATATTCTTTACTAAGTCTATCACAATACATCCGTCTTTTATTTCTATAATTGTCCATGACGTTCAAGATATTCCCTTCTTTTCTATAATTACTGCAAGAGCTACATATTTGTTAGTAAAAAGGAGAAATTAATCAAAAAGGTAGTTCAAAATATAATAACCATCCTATTAGTAGGTAATTGATAATCACTTAAAGATCAAACAAAAGAAATTTAAGGTCTATAATAATCCACACTTGATCTGTTCAAAATTTCAACATGCTATACGTGCTTGCAGTTTCCTCGATGCAAAAGATAACTCTGTTTGATTACTCCAAATCTCTTGGATCATCTCCTCGACTTTATCTACTTTATAAACAGCGCACTGCACTACCTCTATTTTTGTTAATTCAGATTTTTAATTATATGCAAAATTTTAGTTCAGTCTTTATATTTATATGCAAAATTTTACACTAAACAACAGTACAAGCAATGCAGACATGATTCGCTCCACAAAATAACGTTTGAACCCATAAATTAGCTACATTAAACATCATCCTAAGCAGCAAGATACATGTCATTTCTTCGACAAATTTATTACTGTGAGTATCATGATGGTCAATCCAATGAAGTCCTCCATTTAAAAATATACCAAATAATCCAAAAGAGCCATGTAAGATAGCACCTTTGAACTCTAAAATCTTTTTCCAAGAATTAGTTCTTAGACTATAAGAGTAAACCTCACCCAAAACACCATACTCACTATCTTTATTTTTCGCAACCACTTAAACTTTGTAATCATTTTGACACTCACTATAACCAAAACCACAAGCCCAAGGATATGAACGAGGTATATCCCTCGGGTAAAAGGGAAACTTTTCAACTCTTTCACTTCTCCTGTATCTTTAACGTCATTAAAAATACAGAACAACCCATCACATGAACCGGAAATAAGGGCAGTCAGGCGCACTAAGATACTGCTATACGTGGGGTTCGAGAAAGGGTCAGTCAACAAGGGTCTATTGTACACAGTCGTTACCTTGCACTTCCTATAAGCATAATCATCATGCTCAATAGAGATAATGGGATATTTTTCATACTTAATTGTGTTAAGAGAGAAAGTGTGAAATTTTTTCCAATCAGTGATAATAAAAAGCCTATGGTTTTCGGGGACAGATGATAGTTTAGGTAGGAAACTAACAAAGGTTGCATAGTTTAGCGAGTTTTAGGGTATTAGCTCTTTTAAAGTGCTAACATAAGTTTCTTTACAGTGAAGTTTCTTAACATTCCCCTCCATACTCTGTAAAATATGTTCATTTAACTTTATACACTTCGCTGCTGGAAATTAAACAGAATTTAATGTCTTATCTTATGCATGTGTTCTCAATATTCCTGGTGAAGGTAATGATGTATGATGTTTAGCTTAAAGTGTATATATTTCTATGTATATCACCTCATATTTTACTTTTTTTCCTGAGTTTTAGATGCTAAATGTGATGATTTGTATTAATTTGAAGTGTTTTTATGTTTAGGAATGACTCGGGATCAATTGGGGGCGAAACGCGCGAAATTAGAGCCAAAACGCAAAAACCAGGAAAACGGCGATTTTGGGCGCCACATGCAGGGCTGGGCGCCACCTATGGCACTGGAGGCAGAAACATTATGAGGGACAGTGCCCTGGTGGGCGCCCGGCGCTAACCAGGGCGCCGGTGACGAGAAGTTTTCCTGTTTTGCCCGGGACACGATTATTTCGGCCCTAAACCTACCCAACACGTATAAAAGCAAGTATAAGCTTATTTTTGAGGGGTTGGACGCCACTTTGGAGAGAGATTACACACGGGATCATTAGGAAGCAAAGGATTCTCATTTTTCTTCATCTGTTTCTAGTATTTACAATTAATTTAACACTTATGCAATTGTTTGATTTTAGCATGAGTGGATAAACACCCATTGTTCTGGGGTTGTGATTTAGCCATGGAAATTGTTGTTCGACATTAGTTTAACCTTGATTATAGTTCACTCAATATATGGTTGTTTCTTTAATTCTGTGTTTAATTGCTTAGTTGTCTCGCCAGCAGTTAGGTTCTATATACTATCTATGCTATGATTGGGAAAGTCGTGTATAGATTAGAGAAGAATTGAAGAGAGTGCGATCTTAACCCTTCAGGGGAGCGGATTTGTGGTTAGGATAGGAATATACCTAGTCATAGTGTTTAATTAAAATATTGTAATCTTAGTGCGTTCTAATAGATTAATTTCATAGGAATATAGGCGTTAATCTATTGAGAATAGGTGAGGAGTGCTTGGGGAGAAGGCTTTGAGAGAAATTATCGATTAATTAGCAACCATGAGTGAATTATATGAAAGGGAGAGTTAATTAGAACACAATATTAATGGTGAATCGATCACAACCCTGGAATATTTGTCTCTATTGAATACACAACAATCAACTCGTTACTTGATAATTAGTTATTTCTGAGAATCGTAGTATAGCATAGTTACATTATTGGATTTTTATTTTGGCTTGATTAAATAACAACTATAGTGAATTGTGAGTAGTCTACACAAGTCTCTATGGGTTCGACACTTGATTTATCATTTAATTACTTGTATGACCATGTATACTTGCATGTGCGTTTGGGACCAACATGTTTTCGGCGCCGCTGCCGGGGACTTGAATATAGATTACTTTTTAGTTTTCACTTTAATTGTTTATTTCATCTAGTCTAACGTTACTTGATCTTTCCTCTAATCTCAGGAACTTCGATTGAATGCGTAGGGTCAGAAACTATGACAGACTGGACGGCTTTGACCCCGAACCTGAGAGAACATTTCACAGGAGGCTGAGGGAAGCAAGAGATACAGACAATATTCAAGACCTCATTCAATTTCCTGTGAACATGGCAGAGGAACAACACATGGCAGTTCAGCAGATAGCAATGTCTCGTATTGCTAATGTTACCTCCAGCATCGTGAAGCCCAGAATCACTGGGCACTTTGAGCTGAAACAGAGCATGATCCATCTACTTCATGCAAACAGGCAGTTTATGGGTCTTCCACACGAGGATCCACAGCACCACATTCTGAACTTCTTAGAGATTAGTGATACTTATATCACTAACGGGGTCACACCAGATTATGTGAGGCTCATGCTTTTCCCATTCTCTCTGTTGGGCGAAGAAAAGCGATGGCTAAAGGTAGAACCAGCTAATTCCATTACAACATGGAATGATTTGGCGAGAAAATTTCTGGCAAGGTTCTTCCCTTCAGGAAAGACTGCAAAGATCAGAAGTGAGATAGTCTCCTTTAAACAGAAAGCAGGCGAATCTTTATATTCAGCATGGGAAAGGTTCAAGGGGCTACTCAGAGACTGTCCTCATCACAATCAGACAAACGAAGTGTTAGTTCACACTTTCATTGAGGGGCTCCATCCCCAAACAAAAATTGTGGTAGATGCAGCAGCTGGAGGTCAGGTATTGGAGAAGAATTATGATGAAATATTTGCATTATTGAATAAATGCTCCAAAAGCAATCCAGACTGGCAAGGTGAGATGGGAAGGAATATGGTTCAAAAGTCACCAGGGGTTCTTGAACTAGATGTTGTCTCAGCATTGTCAGCTAAAATCTCTACATTGACTAACCAAGTCAATGAGATGACCCTGATCATTAACAATCAATAGTCTCAACCACTGCAACAGGCCCAGCCAGTGCAACCAGTGCAACAGATTCAGGTATTTTATGAAGTCTGTGGAGAGGGTCACCCGAGTGATTTGTGCCCAGCTAATCCAGAGTCTGTCTGCTTTTTGGATAATGCGAATAGGGGTCAAGAAAATCAATATGGGAACACTTATAACCCCAACTGGAGAAACCACCCAAACTTCTGTTGGGGTGGAAATCAAGGCACTCAAAATCATTACAGGCTCCAGCACCTCAACAGCAGTACAAACCACCTCAGACTGAACAATCAGCTAGCCTTGAGGAGATTATGAAGAGAATGATGAACGACTAACTTGTTTTCAATCAGAAAATAATGGCTGATCACCAGGCCCAAATAGTAGAAATGAGAAATTTGGAACGTCAAATGGGTAACTTGCCAGTTCCCAAAATACCCGACCAACGGGGGCTCTCCCAAGTGACACTGAAGCTAATCCTAAAGCATTTGTTAATATTGTATCATTGAGGAATGGGAGGAAATTGGAAGAAGTTCAGTCCAAGAAGAGAAAGCAGGTAACTTTTAATGAGAAACCAGCCAATATTGAACCAACATCAGACAATCCGAAAGAATCGGAAAAGCCATCTGAAGAGGCAGTGGCTGAGCAACCCCCACCATTGGTTGCAAGGCCACCCCCTCCGTTTCCTCAAAGGTTGCAAAAGGTGAAAGATAATGCCGCATACAAAAAGTTCCTTGACCTCTTGAAGCAGGTACAAATCAATATTCCACTGGTAGATATTTTGCAGGAGGTGCCCAAATATGCTAAATACATCAAGAACATTGTGGCCAATAAAAGAAGGCTGACTGAGTTTGAGATCGTGGCGCTCACTGAGGAAGTTAGCTCAAGAATTCAAAGCAAACTACCTCAGAAATTAAAGGATCTGAGTAGTTTTACTATCCAGATCTCAATTGGTAAGCATGCAGTCGGGAGAGCTTTGTGCGATCTTGGGGCGAGCATTAATTTGATGCTGCTATCTGTGTTCAGGAAGTTGGTTTTGGGTGAGCCATGCCCAACAACAGTGATTTTACAATTGGCTGATTGCTCTCTTGCTCATCCTGAGGGAGTAATTGAAGATGTGCTGGTTCAGGTGGGATCTTTCATATTCCCAGCTGATTTCATTATATTGGATTATGATCTTGATCAGGAAGTCCCATTTATTGTGGGGCGTCCCTTATTATCCACAGGCCGAGCTATCATTGATGTGTGTGAAGGGAAGATGAAGATGCGAGTTGGTGATCGAGTGGAGGTGTTTAATGTATATAAATCACTCAAATTACCTGTCCACTATGAAGAGCTATCCATGATTATGGTGGTGGAAATCAATTCGGCATCAGTGGTTCCCTACATGAGTCATGTTGACCCTCTTGAGCAAGTGTTGGTTGGGGATGAAGAAGATAGTGCAGATGAAACAAGGGGAGACATTGAGAAAGTTCTTGAAATATCCTGCAGTTACCTCCATGGGCTAGGAAAACTTGAGGAGAGTTGAACAAGCTTGTTACTCTGACCCCCCCGCCCCCCCCAATCCATCTATTGAAGAAGCTCCAAAGCTGGAACTTAAACCTCTTCCAGCATATTTACACTATGCTTATTTGAGGAACTCTGAGACATTTCCCGTGATCATCTCGTCCAGCCTGACCAACACACAAGAAGAGAAATTGCTCAGAGTACTTCGTGAGCACAAAAAGACGATTGGGTGGACCATTGCAGATATTAAGGGAATCAGCCCGTCATTTTGCATGCATAAAATCTTTTTGGAAGATGGACACCGCCCGAATGTTGAGTAGAAAAGGAGGTTAAATCCCATCATGAAAGAAGTAGTGAAGAAAGAGGTCATAAAATTGCTGGATACAGGTATCAGTTTTCCTATTTTTGACAGCAACTGGGTGAGCCCGGTTCAATCTGTGCCCAAAAATGGAGGGATGACTGTGATTGAGAATGAGAAAAATAAGATGATTCCTACCCGCACTGTTACGGGATGGAGAGTTTTCATTGATTATCGAAGGCTCAACAAGGCAACCTGCAAGGATCACTTTCCACTCCCCTTCATTGACCAAATGTTGGACAGATTAGCAAGGCATGAATATTATTGCTTCCTTGATGGGTATTCAGGTTACAATAAAATTGTCATATGCCTAGAGGATCAGGAGAAGACCACGTTTACTTGTCCTTATGGAACCTTCATCTTCAAGCGAATTCCATTTGGTCTTTGTAATGCACCAGCCACTTTCCAGAGATGCATGATGGCTATTTTCACTGATATGGTGGAAAAATTCATGGAGGTGTTCATGGATGGCTTCTCAGTCTTTGGGTCATCTTATGATGATTGTTTGAAAAATCTAAGCATGGTGTTGGCCCATTGTGAAGAAACGAATCTGGTCTTAAATTGGGAGAAGTGTCAGTTTATGGTGCAGGAAGGCATCGTTTTGGGTCATAGAGTATCTAGGAGTGGCATCGAAGTTGATAAGGCAAAAGTGGAGACAGTTGAAAAACTGCCTCCGCCAATTTCAGTGAAGGGTGTCCGGAGTTTCTTGGGACACGCAGGATTTTATAGGCGCTTTATTAAAAAATTTTCTAAAGTTGGTACTCCCTTATGCAGGTTGCTGGAAAAAGATGTCAAGTTCAATTTTGATGAAGCCTGCCTGAAGGCATTTGAGGAGCTCAAAAATAAATTGGTAGCTGCCCCCATAATTTTTGTGCCTGATTGGTCCGTACCGTTTGAACTTATGTGTGATGCAAGTGACCATGCAATTGGAGCAGTGCTAGGCCAAAGGAAAGACAAGGTGTTTTATTCCATTTACTATGCGAGTAAGACCCTTGATGATGCACAGCATAATTACACCACCACTGAGAAGGAGCTGCTAGCTGTGGTGTGGGCTTTTGAAAACTTTCGGGCATAGTCCACACAGATCACGCAGCAATCAGGTATTTATTTACAAAAAAAGAATCTAAAGCTAGATTGATGTGTTGGGTTTTATTGTTGCAGGAATTTGATGTGGAGATAAGATACTGAAAGGGAACTGAAAACCAAGTAGCTGACTATCTGTCGAGGCTGGAAAATCATGACCATAGGGAGGAGGGTGGAGATATTAAAGAAGTTTTTCCTGATGAGCAACTTTTTTCTATAACCAAGGCCCCCCTCCATGGTATGCTGATTATGTGAATTATCTGGTGAGTGGGGTACTTCCTCCAGAAATTGAATCCGAGGCAAGGAAGAGGTTCTTACGTGATGTGAAGTTTTACTACTGGGATGAGCCCTATTTGTACAAAGAATGTGGTGATCATTTAATGAGGAGATGTATTCCTGATAAATAGGTGGAACTTGTGTTGTATGATTGCCATGCATCACCTTATGGGGGCCATCATGGTGGCGATAGAACAGCGGCGAAAGTGCTACAATCTGGGTTCTTTTGGCCAACTCTATTCAAAGACGCCCATGCGTTTGTTGAAAAGTGTGACTAGTGCCAGAGAACAGGAATGATCACAAGGAAGCACGAGATGCCTTTGAAAAATATCTTGGAGGTCGAGATTTTTGATGTGTGGGGGATAGATTTTACGGGTCCATTCCCATCGTCCAGGGGAAATAAGTACATTTTGCTGGTAGTTGACTACGTGTCGAAATGGGTGGAGGCAATTGCATTGTCGATGAATGATACCATGGTTGTCGCTGCGTTTGTGAAGAAGAATATATTCTCAAGATTTGGTACTCCACGTGCCTTGACTAGCGATGAAGGAACCTATTTTTGCAATCGGTTGTTGAATAACCTTTTAGCTAAATATGGAGTCCGTTATCGAGTTGAAACATCATATCACCCTCAACAAGTGGACAAGCAGAGTTATCCAACAGAGAAATAAAGAAAATATTAGAGAAAACAGTGAGTGTGAACAGGAAAGATTGGGCTGAAAAGTTAGACGATGCCTTATGGGCATATAGAACAGCTTACAAACACCAATTGGGGCATCACCGTACAAGCTGGTCTATGGGAAGGCGTGTCACTTGCCCGTTGAGCTTGAACATAAAGCATATTGGGCCATCAAGAAGCTAAACATGAACCTTGAAGCCGCGGGTGAGAAAAGATTGCTGCAGTTGGATGAATTAGATGAGTTCAGGCTGCACTCGTATGAAAATGCCAAACTTTACAAAGAAAAGACCAAGAGATGGCATGACAAACCTATTAAGCCACGTCAATTTGAGCCAGGTCAAAATGTATTATTATTCAATTCTAGAATGAGATTATTTCCTGGAAAGCTGAAATCGAGATGGTCAGACCCGTTTGAGGTGGTGAGAGTCACTTCATATGGTGCACATGAGTTGCGAGCTATACATGGTGAAAGAAAATTTTTGGTGCATGGACATAGAGTCAAGCACTATTGGTATGGTACCATAAATCGTGAGAAGACCAAAGTCGTACTCGCTAATTAGTGAGGCGAGACTCTGCATCATGCCGCGACGTTAAATCAGGCACTTGTTGGGAGGCAACCCAATTTTTAATCACTTTCGTAGTTAACTTCTTAATTTTTTTTAGTAGAGTAGATAGATTTTGCATTTGTTTTCTTCTTATAGGCCAAGAATTTATAGATACAATGGTGTAAGACATGTAATTGAGTATTTAAAAAGCTTTGGGGATCGAGTTGTCTATTTATAATATATGTATATATATATATATATACCCCCCCCAGCGCCCTGGTCAGCGCCAGGCACCACTAGGGGCGGTAGAAGCAGAATGCAAAAGACCCCCAGCGCTGGGCGCTGGCTGGGGTGTGTAATTTAATTTTTTTTCTCATTGTTCTTTGTTTTATTTACTCTTCTAATTACCCATACCCATTAAACCCAACCCAATTACCCATCTACACTAACACTATAACCCATCTTCTGCCCAAATACCCACACTAAAAGAAAGACAGAAAACAAACACACCCCTCCTTCCTCAAGGCTACCCGCGATAAATCCTCTCCCTCTCACCCAAAAATTTTCAATTTTTATCTTGTTTTTCCTTCTTCAATCTTCAGGGTACCACATGGCTCGTGATGGTGCAACCAAAGGAAAAGGCATTGGAAAATCCTCCTCCACCTCTCCGGCACCCAAGAAAAGAAAGCAAGGAGATGGCCCCTCCAGCCTAGCCAAAGGCAAGCAATTGGCCGAGAGCTTAAACCCTGCACCTTTGAGACCCCGACCCCGGTTGGACTTGGTAGATGATGCGGCGGTTGCATGGCACAGGGACTTTGTATCAAAGGGGCGTTATATCTCCGAGGTAGGGATTAACACTAAAGCCTTGGAGCGGAACTTTCCTGAGGTAATGGACCAACTTCGTGCAAGGCACATGGAAAAGCTATTGACATGCCTCGGGCCGGAAAATTTGAGTATGGTCCGGGAAATTTACGCCAATTGGCACGACGGGCATGCTTATTCCAAACATATATGCCATGGTTCCTTACTTCGACAGGGTACAAATATCTAAATTTGATATTTTTAGATAGTTTTTCAGACATATTGCCAATACTAAGTAACAGCCAAAAATTTGTATCCATTTTTCATGATATTATGCATGGATCAGGTATATCATGACGAATTCTTCAAAAAAAATTGTGTCTTCCACAATGGAATCTGATAAGTGAGATCTCGAGTAAGTGTTTACATAATTTTCTTTTGTCCGAAGAAATGATTCATCGAAATAATGAGTCACCATTGATATCGACACATCAGCGTAGTCGATGGACAACAGGTGAATATTCCTGTACTGCCTCTTGTTGGTCCCGAGGGACGGAGGAGGCTAGGTTAGCCGAAATATGGTTATCGGTTCAAGAACGTAAGGTGTCCCTACTTTGTTAGGGTAATAAGGGGTAGAGAAAATGGCTCGAGCCAATGTTGAGTTTGGTTTTTTTGGGGTGATAGTGGAAAAGTTGCCAGATAAGTCACCCTTACTGCTACTCTAAAGAAACGTACATGAGATTTTCACCTCATACGGCTCCTCGTTCAATTCTTTCGAATTCATTGGATCCTTTCCGCGTTCGAGAATCCCTCCCTTCTTCCACTCCGCCCCGAAGAGTAACTAGGACCAATTTAGTCACGTTTTCATGTTCCAATTGAACACTGTCCATTTTTGATTATTCTCAAAGGATAAGATTATTCTCTTTACCAAACATATGCGGATCCAATCACGATCTTATATATAAGAAGAACAAAAGATCTTTCTTGATCAATCCCTTTGCCCCTCATTCTTCAAGAATAAGGAAGATCCTTTTCAAGTTTGAATTTGTTCATTTGGAATCTGGGTTCTTCTACTTCATATTTATTTAATATGAATATTTTCCCTCTCTTTTTTTTATATCATTCCTTAAGTCCCATAGGTTTGATCCTGTAGAATTTGACCCATTTTCTCATTGAACGAAAGGTACGAAATAAATCAGATTGATAAAAGTACCATGTGAAATCTTCGGTTTTTCCCCTTCCTCGATCCCTATCCCATAGGTTAGGTACAGTGTTTGAATCAATAGAGAACCTTTTCTTCTGTATGAATCGATATTATTCCATTCCAAATCCTTCCCGATACCTCCCAAGGAAAATCTCGAATTTGGATCCCAAATTGACGGGTTAGTGTGAGCTTATCCATGCGGTTATGCACTCTTTGAATAGGAATCCGTTTTCTGAAAGATCCTGGCTTTCGTACTTTGGTGGGTCTCCGAGATCCTTTCGATGACCTATGTTGAAGGGATATCTATCTAATCCGATCGATTGCGTNTTTTTGTCAAGAGCCCCAAATACAAATTGATTCGTCACACTTTGTGTGGCGTTGCTTTGACTGCCATGTGGATCAAACAACACGGCACTCTTCATCTTCATATGGTCCGGTCAGATTTAAACAAGACTACCAAGGTGTGGCAGAATTTTGTACAAGCACGTCTCATGCCTGACGAGCATATCAGTGACTACACTCGTGCTCGAGTGTGTGTCATTTATTTTTTGATGACAGGCCGACCCATAAATGCGGGTTTATTAATTTTGAGTGAGATGGCACGTAAGAGGTTTGGGCGGCAGATCAAGCGGTTTTTAATTGGAAATTTGCTCACCAAGTATATGATGGACCTTGGGGTGCCTGAGTACCCAGGGTATGACGAAGTGGTGGAGCCTTCACCCTGGCTAATGGACATTACTATACTGATGGAGCCATCATCTAAGCTCACGCCAGTTGTACGCTATGAAAGGGACGAAAGCTTCAGCAGGTACATTTATAAAACTCTAAACTTTTTGATGTGTAAATCAGGTGCTACGGATGTGGAGCGTATGGAATTGCATAGTGAGTTATCAAGTTCTGCCAAAGAGATGTTGGGGATTGCACCTGGCAGCCCTATTCATTCTTTTAAGGACATGAACACAGTACGCGGCTCTCACACAGAAGATGAGGGGGTGAAGAGGTTACCGGACCCCGAGCCGTGGTTCCTCTAGGCCCTGATGATGATGAGCCTGCAGCTGCTGCTCTGGAGACTTCTGATTGACAGGGAGAATTTCTTTTCACCCTACTGTGTTTAGTTAATTTTCATATGCACAGGGACTATGCATGCTTTAAGTGTGGGGTGGGAAGTATGCTACTTGTGATGTTGTTGTGTAATTGTATAGTTAGAATTTTACTTTTTTTTAGCATTAATTATGTTTTGATTTAGTAGTTAGTCGCATTTTCAGTATTTTTCGTTTTAGTGAACTGTTACTTCTAGTTAGTTCAAAAACAAAATATTTAAAAAAAATATATAGAAAAAACTCAGACTTTTCCCGACGATGGATCTGTTGGACAATTTTCTTGAGGGATAAAGTCCGATTTAAAAATACCAAAAAGATTTTTATTTTTCTCTTAGGATAGGTAGGTAGTATCCCTTGGTTTTTCTTTGGGCACCGGTTCTTTTCCAAGGGCGTAGCTCGAACCGGGCACTTAAAATTATTTTTTTAGAGTAGTTAGGAATAAACTGAGTAACTTTGAGATACCCATTGACGTGTTTGGTTCCGGCATATTAGGTTATGACATACATTCTTCTTTCCCTTATATTTGGTTTGACATGTGATGCCTGAGTAAAAATAAATAGCCTATTTTGTGACGCCTTAGCTCAGTTGCTTGACTTGTATGCTAAATAGTGTAATATTGCTTAATTCTCTCAATTTTGTGTGCTTTCTTGACTTGAGAGTTGAATAAAACCGTTGTGATTGAGTCATGTGCAATGTCTGAGTGAGGTTTAGTGATTTTCTATGCTATCCTGTGTAGTCTAGAACTTGCCCCATGTGTTAATCGAAGCAAAATTGTAAGTTATGCTAGCTAGGAGATGACGTAGGTATTTTCTTACTTGGTCATGGATGTGCTTGTCACATAAGAATTAAAAATTTCCATTGCTAGCCCCTTTGAGCCTTCTGACCTTTTCTTTGGTACCCACATTACAAGCCGTACCCATATTTTATTCTTAAAGTGAGATTTTTGCACCTTTTCCTCCTAAGGCACTTAGTCGCTAAAATATGTAAGGTGAGATATTGGGGAGTAGCTTTTGAGTGGAGCCATGGAAGGGCCCGTTAGTGCACTAAAATTGTATTCAAAAGTCACTAGCCATTGAATCTTCATGTACGGAGTGTGTGTAGGAAAGAAAGAGAAAAAACAATTATAGTAAAAGTATGTACGAAAAGATACACACCTCCAATTATTATTAAATTGTGCTAGTGAAAATATGGAAGTGCTTAATTGAAAAAGGGTTATGTTGAATATGAGTTGTGGCAAGGGAATTTGTTGAGAATAATATGGTTGATTTGTGAAGGTAGTGTATTAAAGTGCTTAGGAGGGTTAGTCACTAATCCTAAATATATCCTAGCCGTCCCTTAGCCTACATTACAACCTTAAAAGTCCTAATTGATCCTAGAATTGGCTAGCTTGAATTAGTAGAGATCTACACCAAGGGCAAGCTTATGGTACGACCACGGGATGCATATGAATTCTTTGTGAGAGTGAGTGAATTTGTTCAATTGTGTGATGTCCTTAAATTATGTTCAAAAGCATATTTGAATGTGTGTTTATATTCACTCTTTTGTTGTTGGTGAGGGAACATGATCTCATGAACGATTGGTAATGTTTTAAACTTTCTTGTTGGGTAGGTACGTGAATTGAGAGGGCTTAGTGGTTGCAAGTTGACTCTTGAGGTTGGGTGGTTGCAATTAGGTTGTTGGTATGATTGATAGAATTGTTATACTTGGGCATGTTTAAAGAAGGGGAAGAATGTGAATTTTTGTATGTTCGTACTTAATTGCCGGTATCGATCATAGTCAAGGGTTAAGGTGTGTAATTGAAAAGTAAAATGCTCCCTGATAATGAGCTTTGTACATGTTGAAGGGTAGTAGATTGTCCCATTGCTCGAGGACGAGCAAGAGTCTAAGTGTGGGGTGTTGATGTTTAGCTTAAAGTGTATATTTCTATGTATATCGCCTCATATTTTACTTTTGTTCCGTGAGTTTTAGATGTTAAATGTGATGATTTATATTAATTTGAAGTGTTTTTATGTTTAGGAATGGTTCAGGATCAATTGGGGGAGAAACGCGCGAAATTAGAGCCAAAACGCAAAAATTAGGAAAACGGCGATTTTGGGCGCCACCTGTGGCACTGGGGGTGGAAATATTATGAGGGACAGCACCCTGATGGGCGCCCGGCGCTAGCCAGGGCACCGGTGATGAGAAATTTTCCTATTTTGCCCGGGACACGATTATTTCGGCCCTAAACCTACCCAACACGTATAAAAGCAAGTCTAAGCCTATTTTTGAGGGGTTGGACGCCACTTTGGAGAGAAATTAAACACGGGATCATTAGGAAGCGAAGAATTCTCAGTTTTCTTCATCTGTTTCTAGTATTTACAATATATTCAACACTTATGCAATTGTTTGATTTTAGCATGAGTGGCTAAACACCCATTGTTCTGGGGTTGTGATTTAGCCATGGATATTGTTGTTCGATATTAGTTTAACCTTGATTATCGTTCACTCAATATATGGTTGTTTCTTCAATTATGTGTTTAATTGCTTAATTGTCTGGCCAGCAGTTAGGTTCTATATACTATCTATGNATACCTAGTCACCCTGCTTAATTAAAATATCGTAATCTTAGTGCGTTCTAATAGATTACTTTCATAGGAATATAGGCGTTAATCTATTGAGAATAGGCGAGTAGTGCCTGGGGAGAAGGCTATGAGAGCAATTATCAATTAATTAGAAACCATGAGTGAATTATATGAAAGGGAGAGTTAATTAGAACATAATATGACTGGTGAATCGATCACAACCCTGGAATATTTGTCTCTATTGAATACACAACAATCAACTCGTTACTTGATAATTAGTTATTTCTTTGAATCGTAGTATAGCATAGTTACATTATTGGATTTTTATTTTGGCTTGATTAAATAACAATTATAGTGAATTGTGATTAGTCTACATGTAACGACCCGGTTGGTGGTTTTAAGAATTCGTGCTCCGATCCCCTATTTACCTCTTCTCCCATGTCTATTTATGTTATTGGAACTTTTCGGAGCATCGAGTGATGAAATCCAGGGTGATTTTGGACACATAGTCCATAAATGTGGAATTTAGATTTAGAAATCTGGCCGTAGCTAGAGCTGTGTGAAGACAGATACGGAATGGAATTTCGTCGACTCCTTTGGGTGATTTCGGGGTTAGGAGCGTGTTCGGAATGTGTTTTCGAGGTCGGTTGTGGATTTAGGCTTGAATTGGCGAAAGTTGGAATTTCGGCGATTTCGGCCGATAGGTAAGATTTTGATATCGGACTCGGAATGGATTTTCGAAAGTGACAGCAGATCCTTAACGTCGTTTATGACCTGTGTGCAAAATTTGAGGTCATTCGGATGAGTTTAGATGTGTTTCGGCGTCGGATGTGAATTCTAGAAATTTCCTAAGTTATTAGGCTTGAACCTATGCATAATTGATGATTTTGATGTTATGAGATGTGTTTTTAAGGCTCGACCAAGTTTGAACAAGGTACTAGGTTCAGTTGGTAGGTTTGGTTGAGGTCCCGGGGGCCTCGGGGTTGTTTCGGATGCCCAACGGGTGAGTTTTGTGAAACTGAGAACAGCTGAACCATTCTGGTTATGGTATCTCGCACTTGCGATGGTATTTCCGCAGGTGCGGACACGCAGGTGCAAAGGGGGAGCCGCAGGTGCGACCCTAGGACATTAAAGGAATTTTCTCACCTGCGATGGTATTTCCACAGGTGCAGACACGCAGGTGCGACCCAAAATTGAGGGTTTGAATTTCATAATTCCAAAATCGATTGTGAGCTCAGAATTTGGCGATTTTCAGTGGGATTTGAAGAGGAGGATCATAGGTAACGTTTTCTAATCTTAATCCCTTTATATATGATTAATCTCTATCATTTTCCTCAATCTAATCAAGGAAATTGGATGAAAAACCATGGAAATGAGATGAAATCTTCCCAAGTAGAAATATGAAGATTTAGGGAGATTTAGATGTCGGATTCTGTTGATTCTTGTTCGAGTGGGTTCATGAGCGAATGGGTGTTCGGGAAATATAAATTTTACCTGATTTCGAGACGTGGGCACGGGGGACTTTTTGGGTGAATTTCCTAATTTCGCGTATTAGCTTATAAATAATTAGCTCTTTTGTTTCCTTGAAGTGATATTTACACCATGCAATCGATTTGAATAGATTTGGGCCACCCCGAGTCAGATACTCGTGGCAAGAGCTTGGTATTGAGTTGATTAGAGCAGTCCAGGTAAGTGGCTTGCCTAATTCTATGTTGGGGACTTTCCCTTAGGCATTTTTATACTGATTTTGTTGTGTGGGCGCCGTGTACGCGAGGTGATGAGTGCGTACACGGGTCATTGTTGCTAAAATCATATTTTACTCCCATGAAATCGCTCATTTTCATTCATATATTACTGTTCCCTATCTTAATTGAGTAGATAGCCTAGGAGTAAGCATGCCTACCTGTTCTGACTTGATTTTCCTCTTATTCGTTACTAGTCACATCATGCTTAGGTAGTTTTACTCTATCCTTATCTGTTGTTTTTCCTGGATTGTTTACTTAAGCCATAATTGACATACTTCTGTCTTGCATATTTAAATTGGGACTACGGACCGAGATTCGGGAGCTTTCCCCCTGTACTTAAATGCATATTTTAAATTGGTACTACGGACGGAGATACGGGAGCTTTCCCCTGTACTGCATAGCATATTTAAATTGGGACTACGGACTGAGATCTGGGAGCTTTCCCTGTGTACTTCATTGCACATTTACTGTTAAGATATATGTTGTGATGAGCCGAGGGCTCTCTTCATGTTATTAAATATTTCTGTTTTCGTTGATCTTGTTTATCATTGCTTAGCTATTTTTCACTGTTCTAAATTGTATATTGACTTGTTTTACAAACTCAGTAGGGACTCAACCTGACCTCGTCACTACTTCTGGGGTTAGTCTTGGCACTTACGGAGTACCGAATGTGGAGTACTCACGCCCTTTCCTGCGTATGTTTTCCCCATGTGCAGATCCAGGTACCAGCACCTAGTATCGTGGCTAGGAGTCGTCTAGCAACAGCCAGGAGACCGCGAGGTAATTCTGCCATATCCGCAGAATCCCACGAGTCTCCTTCTACTAGTATAGGCATAGAAGACTTGTATATTTTTCCATTGTTTCATTGTATAAAGCTACATTTAGCACAGAGCTTGTGACTATGGTGACATTCCGGGTTTTGGGAAGTAAATGTGTATGCTGAGCAGCTACGTTATGTCTATTTGAGTTCTTTATTTTCTGCTTTGTTTTATTGATTCTCTCATGTTCAGAAATTTTAGGCTTACCTAGTCATAGAGACTAGGTGCCTTCATGATACCTTTCGGAGGGTAAATTGGGTCGTGACACTACACAAGTCTCTGTGGGTTCGACACTCGATTTATCATTATATTACTTGTACGACCACGTATACTTGCATGTGCGTTTGGGACCAACACTGTACGTTTGAGATGACTTGATAAGTGATACATTATAATTGGTAGTTCTCTCAAAGGATCGGCTTATAAATGTTCCTTTGTTCTTAAAAACCACTGAATCGAACAAGATATATTCAAAACCAGAAGGCTCGGCTTTACAGGACATCTGGTTTTAGTTTCTGTAGCATGGGATCAGTTTGTAAGAGTCCTTGAATTGATAGCATGAAATTGTTTGGACTAAAAACAATTTTCTGTGGCCCCAAAAATATTTGCTGAATAACACAACACTCAATAGTAAGAAATAAATAGCATTCCAGTCCCAGAAATAATGCCAGTGTCCTCACAATGTAATGGCCACAAAGACCAATTAATCATGAAGTTCAATAAGGTCTAAGGGTAAAAACAATATAGCTACTTGGATTACTGAAAGTGTAGAAAAAACATGATACCATGAACATACCTATTTCACTAAAGTCGTTAAAGGAGACGTGACAAAAATTATATGAACAGCTGGAGAATCCATTTATAATACCAAAATAATCACACAAGTAGGAGGGTCAAGTAATCCTTTCGGATAACAAAATACCATTATGCACCTAACTGTAATATAAAAGACCAAAGCCAATTAACTATTTTTCTTTCTACAATTGCTTCATGAAGACTGATGAGTAGCCTAAAAGGCAACCAGAAAAGAAAGCGGATCATGTCGAAACGTGTCGTCTTGTGCTTTACACTTGTAATACTCTGTCACATATGTTTGTTTTCTTTCATTAAACACTCTCTTTTCAGAGTTGGGATGAATCAATGTCTTCAACACTATCAAAGTGATTAAACGAGATTTTGTTGGAAAAGGAAACGCCAATTTAAACAATCAAGCATCATCAAAAAATCGTAAATAAATCTATATAAAGAATCAAGCAAAAAGGATCCATTTTAAAACAATCAATATAATCAATCGAGCAGTATCAAGCATCAATCCATTGTAAATCAATCAAAATAAACAATCGAGTAGCATCAATCCACTGTAAATCGATCAATCCATATAAAAAATCGAGCAGTATCAATCAAAAATCTATTGCAAAATGATTGCAAGCAACCAATTTAACAGGGGAAGAAGAGAAATTAACAGTGGGAAGAGGAGAAGGTCAGAGGAACGCGAGAACTTACTTGGAAAATACTCGAACCTTGATGAAATTCAACGCGAACTGGAATTGAAGCAGCAACAATTTAGGTTTTCCAAATATTGATCACCATCAATAAAAAATTGAGCAGCATCAATCAAATATTCATTGCAAAACGATTGCAAGAAACCAATTTAACAGGGGAAGAAGAGAAGGTCGGAGGAACGCGAGAACTTACCTGGAAAATACTCGACGACCTTGATGAAGTTCACCGCGAACTGGAATTGAAGCAGCAACAATTTAGGTTTTCGGAATATTGACGGTATTGCTTTCTATTAAAGGGAAATATGTTTTCCTAGTTTCTACACATTTCTACTTGGAGGGAACGATAAATCTGTCCAAAAAATTTGGAGGGAACCATGTTTTTCTTTTTGTGGGGAGTGAAAAGTTAAAATAAAAAAAAATTAAATTCAATTAGTAATTTTTAGTGGCAATTGTAATTTTATTGCCGGTAAAAGGATATCTTTTAATGCTAATGTTCATGCGCCGCTAATTTTCAGCTTAAAGAATTTATTAGCAACAATTATCTTATTGCCGCTAAATAATTGCCGCGAAAGGTCTTTTTTGTAGTAATGACTGTTTATGCTGTTAATGATATTGTTTGTATCGTTGACTCCCTTGCGGGATGTGGTGATTTATGGGTCATATTGTTGGTGTTTCCTTGCCAAACTGGTGTTCTTGATATTGTTTGGGTGAGGAAGAGTGTAAAGCACGAAGGGTGATGCCGTGTATTATGAGGATGAGAGTGTAAAAGCACGAAGGATGTTGTCGTGCCATGTTATGATATTAAAGCACGAAGGATAATGCCGTGACATGTTATGAGAGTAAAGCACGAAGGGTGATGTCATGCACTTGTTTTCGTGAGGATGAGAGTAAAGCACGAAAGGTGATGTCGTGCACTTGTTTTGGTGAGGATGGGAGTAAAAGCACGAAGGGTGATGTCGTGCACTTGTCTTGGCATTCTCATACGTTGTTCTAAATTTGGATATTCCTACTGATGTCTTATTGCATTTATTGGCAAAATTTAATATTCCTCCTGTACTGCATGGAAATTTCTGAGTTACGGACTAAGTTCCGGTGGATAAATCTTGAAGAGATTTTGATCAAGAGATGTTATTGAAAAGTATTATTGAAAAAGTAATGGTTTTGAAATGATGATACTTGAATGACTTTTACATCGAAGGTATATTTGAAAAGCACTAGCCTTGCCTAATATTTGGAAGTCATTTATTGGGAAAGCATCTTTGGGAAGTTTCGTATTTTGAAAGCAACTATGTTTTACGTAATTCTATCTGTTAAATATACTTATATTTACTTTTGGAGATAATATGTTTTCAAAGGAAACTCTTCCATACTAAAAATAATTTTATTTGTAAAAGTTTTTCATATGAACTGTTGTTTAAAGATTTCTACCAGTTATAGATTTTAATGTCTAAGGCCCGACGTGAACAAACCGACGTGGAGTTGAGTTATTGGTGTTCTCTATTGTATTGTGTTTCCATTCGATTCGGCTTGTTTTGTTGTCCATCTCTCTGTGTATTTTTGTGTTGTTTCGTGATTGATTTCTGTAATTTCCTTCCACTTTATATTGCCATTGTTGTGAATTATTCCGTGAAGTCTTAGATGGATGTAACGTTCGGTCATTTTTATATACATGTTATTTATTTTGTAGATCAGTGGTGTCTTGACTAGTCCTCGTCACTACTCCACCGAGGTTAGTCTTGATACTTACTGGGCACCGATGTGGTGTGCTCATACTACACTTCTGCACATTTTTGTGTGCAGATCCAGGTGTATATTGTAGTAGTTGTGTGGATGATTGCCGAGGAGACTCAAGGTAACCTGTTGCTGCGTTCGTAGGCATCGGAGTCACTTTCTTTGTATTTATTATTCATGCATTGTTGTATCTATTTCCAAACAGTTGTACTTAGAAGTTGTAGAAGATTCGTAGAGCTTATGACTTGTACTACCGGTTTTGGAAATATTTGTACATTATGTTGAGATTCTATATCAAGATTGTTAGTTTTCCTTTTATTATTGTTGTTATTCAATAACTGCTAGGCTTACCTAGTCTCTAAGACTAGGTGCCATCACGATACCCAACGGAGGAAAATTGGGTCGTGACATACACGGACTACAATCAATAAGGAAGACTCAATCCTAAGGGGTAGTTCCCTCACAAAAGGTTAGGCAAGATACTTACCTCAAAGACGACAACCTGGTACTCTAAAGTGAACTTCTCGGGCGAAAAGACCTCTGTACGGCTCAAAAATCAACTAAACAACTTCAAAATACACATAACACGTATAAGGAACTATTCCGAATAATAAAGTTTCAAACTTTACAAAATTAAGAAAATCGACCAAAAAGTCGATCCCCGGTCCCGCACCTCGGAACCCGACAAATTTTACAAATTCCGATTACCCATTTCAATACGAGTTCACCCATACTATATTTATCCAATTCCGATAACATTTGGTCTTCCAAATCATGATTTTACATTTTAGAATTTTTCTTTTAAAACCCACAACTCCCTCAACCCAAAACACAAATTAAATGATAAAAACAAGAACTAATTCATGAAATATAATTAATTATAGTGGAAGAACACTTACCCATTAGATTTGTGTGAAAAACCTTCAAAGAATCGCCCAAAATCGAGTTCTAGAAGTCAAAATATGTCAAAAATTGTGAAACCCCGATTTTTCGTAAACTTATATTCTGCCCAGGCGTGTAATGAATCGCGATCGCGGAATATGGTTTGCGATCGCGAAGAGGAAAAGGAATAACTCCCCATGTACCTTTTTGTTCAATGCGATCGCGGGCCAATTATTACGATCGCATAGAAGAAGAAATGGCCACTGCCAAAATAGCATTGTGCGATCGCGATTGTGAAGATGCGATCGCGAAGAAGAGGGAAATATACTTCCGCGATCGCGAACGTATGTATGCGATAGGGTAGAGTGAAGTCCACAAGCGGTGCGATCTCGAATTAGACTATGCGATCATGATTAAGAAAAACTGGGCTACCCAAAGAGACACTATACGATCGCGACTACTCCTATGCGATCGCATAGAAGGAAACCAGAAGGCAAATTTCAGCTGTTCAAAAATAAGGGAAATGGACCCGACACCCATCCGAAACACACCCGAGGCCCCCGGGACCCCATCTAAATGCACGAACAAGTCTTATAACCTAACACGGACTCGCTCGAGATTTCAGACCACATAAAATAACACTAAAACGATGAATTACACCAAAAATCAGTGAAATTCCTCAAAACCTCCTTAAACATTAAATTTTGAATTTACGGTCCGAATCACATCTAATGAAGTCCGTTTCATACCAAACTTCACAAATATGGCACAAATATTATGTCGAACCTGTACCGGGCTCCAGAACCATAATACGGGCCCAATACCACAAGTTTCACATATAATTTCATTTTCAAAAACCTCTTTTATTTTTAGAAAATAATTTTAAAAAAAAAAATTTATTTCTCGGACTTGGGAGCTCGGAATTCGATTCCGGGCATACGCCCAAGTCCCATATTTTCCTACGGACCCTCCAGAACCGTCAAATCACGGGCCCGGGTCCGTTTACCAAAAACGTTGACCGAAGTCGACTTTATTCAAATTTTTAATACAAAATTATCATTTTTATCAGTTTTTCACATAAAGGCTTCCCGGCTACACACCTGGGCTGTGCACGCAAATCGAGCTGAGGTAGAAGGAGGTTTTCACGACTTCAAAACACAGAATTAACTAAAAATATACGGGATGACCTTTTGAGTCATCACATTGAAGAGAAGAGGTTAGAGAGAGAAACTAGAGAGAAGGTAGAGAACTTTCATTTCTTTTGTTCTGTGTAAAATGAACAATGCAGAACTAACTTCTGAAGTTGCACTGTTTTAACCAACTCACGTGCGCCTCTCATCTAACTATCTACTGGGCCCCTAAAGTCTATGTAATTGCACTTAGGTCCCCTTACCACTTCTCTTCTAATCTCAATAGGTTCCTTTATGGATACATTTTCAAGGAATAAATTTATATATGTGATGGTCGATTATTGTCATAGATCAAATTATTCAGCTTTTTCGCCTCTAGAAGAAAGGTTTTCCCAACTCTGTTAATTCATTAAAAATTCACTGACTAACATTGAAAAGCTTTTAAGCTTTGAATTCAAAATTGAATTTTGTAAATTATTATTTGTTTGGATTATGTGTTGTTGCAAATAGTTGAGAATATTCATTGGAGTTTATATCGCAATTTTGAAAGAATTTAATAAAAAATTCTTGTTGATTTTGGTTGAAATTTCATATTAAAACTCAAAGAAAAAAACATAAATAAATTGTATATATTTTATATGTCAGGTGTACGAATAAAAAATAAAATATATACAACTAATATAATTGTGTACAAGTCATACATAAGGTGTATTTAAATTGTAGCTTATTGATCAGATTCTATACAAAAACTTATATATAAGTTATATGTAGATAGTAGCTTCTGACTGAACTCTATATAGCAAAAAATTATATTCAAGTTGTACATAAAATATACCTTCTGACGTATATATTTTATAAAAAACTTTAGTTACTTTTTGGAAATAGGAAAATCTAGTTAAACCAAATAAATATTATCCTAATCTTGTAATATATGAAAAAATTCAAACCATAATATATCCTTCCATTACGTGTTTTATTGGGCTAAGCTTTCGCCTTACTAGACCTACTAAGCACATAAAGTGCATGGCTAACAGTTATACACTTATAATTGAGCTCATTTTAATAGACTATCATACAGCCTTGAATATGTTATATATAAAAACTTTAGGTAATGTAAGCTCATTTTTCCAATGAAATTTTCATATAGAGTCAAGTATTAATAATTTAACCTCCGCAAAACATATACTCCCTTCGTTTTAATTTATGTAAACCTATTTCTTTTTTAGTTCGTGCCAAAAAAAAATGACCCCTTTCCTTATTTGGAAACAATTTACCTTTAAGCAATGATTTATAGCGACACAAAATATATGTGTTATTAAGAAACTAAGCTCAAAGCAATAACATAAAACAAGAAAATAGATAAGAGATATAGAAAGAAAGAGAGGAGAGATTCTTATTTCTTCTATGTATCCAAGTATGTACAATGTGATGTCCAAATACTCTATTTATAGGATGATATAGGGATTCCATGAACATGGTATTAACCATTGGGATCGTGGGGAAGATCTTGGAGGAGGTAATGGAGGTGTGGGAGTTACAATCATAATGGTAAGAAGTAGTGGGAGGTTAATGGCGAATAGTAGTGGGAGTAACTTCTTTAGGAGTTATAAACATCTACTATAATATTTCATAACACTCCCCCTTGGATGTCTATAGATAATGTGCCCCGTTAAAACCTTACTATAAAAAAACCATGTGGGAAACAATTCTAGTGAAGGAAAAATACAGATACCATGTAATACGCATTTTCTGCTGTCTCATTAAGAACCTTGCCAGAAAAAATCCATTGGGACAAAACCTATGCGAAGGGAAAAAGAGTACAGCGCGTATCTGCCTCACCATGATGAAAATATCACTTTATTTCTTGAAGACAATGCAATTCAATATCTTATTTCAAATTCTCAAACATTGAGATTGGCAATGCCTTAGTGAACAGATGCGCGAAATTATCACAAGAACGATTTGTTGAATATCAATTTCACCATTCTGCTGAAGATCATGCGTCGGAAAAAGAAGTATGGTGAAATTTTCTTTATTATATCTCCTTCGATATATCCTTCTTTCAATTAAGCTATGCAAACAACATCATCTTCAATATTATTGGAATCTTCTCTTCAAAGAAAAGTCACACGTCTATTGTGTGTTGAGTCACTTGCTTTATCAGTTGCTTATCTTGGGATGACATGAATAGGGATCAACAATAACTGACTTGTAGAATAATAATATGGCAACCCTTACATGCAAATAGATTGTTTGAAAAATAAACTTTAGGCAAATATCTGCATTTGCATAACAGACAAAATCTTGGCAGTATTTATTAGAATAAGCAAGTCTATATCAAGGATTTCTTTTGAAATATAACACTAATCGTATTTCAACATATCCACATATCAGTAAAACTATATCTCTCTAGAATATTGTTATACTTATGGTTCTAGCAAGATACATTAGTGCACCAATTGCACTAAACACAAAAACAAATCACGTGCCATGATTGGTCTAATCCACATAAGGGTTTGATGAAACTTTATTTAATAAGTTTCTTGAAAACCTTACTATGCTTCAGAACGATGTAAATCCTTCAAGGATTGTCATTATATGCATATCAAGTTTTTCATATATTTCCAAATTTAAACTTGAAAATGATTTCATCCACCACGGGAGAACATATCTCCATATAACTAATCCCATGATATTTATGAAAAATCTTGTGCCACAAGTCGTCTTAATTTCTATCGACTTGATTTTTCATTTAACTTTCAAGTGTTGGGACTATCCATCTAACTTCACATTTTTCAGGTGAAGTTAATTTTCATTGCACATTTTTCATTTGGTCAATCATTTATCTGTCCAAGTTCTATGACAGATTTGAGCTCAAGATCCTCGTCAATATTAATAATATTTAGCGTTATGTTATATCAATAATATCATCGATTATCATTTTACATTTGTTCCATCATCATTCAATAAAGGCATAACTTACCAAGATATCGATAGTTTCAGGTACCTGAGCCTCTCCCGTGAGGTTTTACAAAAGTGTATAGAGCACTTGCCTCCTTAGTATGACCATCTTTATCATTTGCTCCTCTCTTTTTTAAGGAGTTTTATCGTTGGAACCGATTAGACTTTTACGATTCATGTGTTCCATAGACTATGTCCATCATGGACTTTATTCTATTTGGAGCATTAGCAGTTGAATTATGACATTTAACTTTTGGGTCAGCAAATGCGGCTGGCAATAATTTGCAAATGAATGATCACTTGAACTTCAAGTTCATATTTTCTTGCATGAGGATCTAAGTGTAATCATAATAATTCATTCCATGTATTACTTTTTAGCTGCTCAATTTTCTCCCCCTAATGCTGGGATCACCAACACATATCCTCAATTTTCTTTGGGGGCTCATATTTGTGCATTGTGGTGGAACAATGAAATCATATAGCACATCCATATTTTTAGATGAAAATTATTTGGTTCATGATCCTGAACCAATTAAGATAGGTAGAATTTATCATAATTTGTTGGCTAGATGAGAACAAGTGCTATTGTATATTAAATAATACACCTCATACTAAATTTCTATTTGGGAGTTATGTTCTCATAACCAATGGTTTAGCTTAATTGGTGTAACGATCCGGCCGAATTTGAGATTTATAGCTTTGTTTTCCCCATTTCTGCTTATTTTGTGCTTTACGGCTGTATTATATTTTACCAAGTTGGTTGGTTCGGGTTCGGAATGATTTCGGAGTGAATTGAGACACTTAATCTCTTAATCGGAAGCTTAACTTAGAAAAGTCGACCGGATGTTGACTTGTATGTAAACGACCTCGGATTCAAATTTTTATGGTTACGTTAGCTCCACTAGGTGATTTTGAACTTAGGAGCGCGTCCGGAATGTGATTTGGAGGTTCGTAGTAGAATTAGGCTTGAATTGGAAAAAGTTGGAATTTTGATGATTTTGGCCGGCAGTGGAAACTTTGATGTTGGGGTCGTATCGGATTTTTGGAAGTTAGAGTAGGTTTGTGGTATCATTTTTGACTTGTGTGTAAAATTTCAGGTTAATCGGACGCGTTTTGGTAGGTTTCGGCGTCGTTTGTGGAATTCGGAAGTTTAGAACTTCCTTAGGCTTTGATCCGGGTGTAAATTGGTGTTTTGATATTTTTTTGAGTGATTTGAAGGTTCAACTAAGTTCACGTGGAGTTATATGACTTGTTGGTATGTGGTTGGGTCTCGAGGGCCACGGTTGTGTTTCGGATGCTCAACGGGTCATCTTTGGACCTTGGGACATAGCAGATTCTGGTGGGTCTTTAGTTGTTTCCGCGATCGTGAAGAAGATCTGGGGAAGTTAGGAATTTTATGCTTCGCGCTCGCGATGTCATTCCCGCGTTCGCGAAGCTCTGAGATCATACGCCTACGCGTTCGCGAATAGTGTCCCGCGTTCGCTTAGAAGAGATTGGTTGTTGGGTCCCCAGGCCCTTATGCCTATGCGTTCCCGATGTTGGTCACGTGTTCGTGTAGGGTTGAGTTGTGAGGCCTTTGCGTTTGCGATGTAGATTTGCTGGTCAATAGTAAGTTTTCTCTTTGTCAACGCGGGGGGTATTTCGCGTCCACAGAGAGGGGAGCACCTGGGCAGATTTAAAAATTAAAATCGAGGGTTTTGAGTTCATATCACAAAATTAAATTGGGAGCTCGGTAGAAGGCTATTTTTGGAAATACTCTTGCGTGGGTGTTTAGGGGTAAGTGATTCTTACCTAGTTTTGGTTAATTCCCATGATTATGCCCTTAATTTCATTATTAAATTAGTGATTTGGGGTGGAAAATTGGGAAAAAAATTGGGAAGAGTCCTTAGGCCGAATTTTGGGGTTTTGATCAAGATTTTGGTATTGGATTTGAGTAAATTTGGTATGGTTAGACTCATGAGTGAATGAGTGTTCATAATTTGTGACTTTCACCCGATTCCGAGACGTGGTCCTGGGGAGGCTTTTGGGGCGAATTTCAAATTTCTTGTTTTAGCTTTGATTTCAGTAGCTAGATTAGTTCCTTGTAGGTGTATTTATGTTATGTAATTCATTTTGGCTAGATTTGATCCATTAAGAGTCGGATTTTCATAGAAAGAGCATTTTTTCGGATTGATTTGAGCTTGGTTCGAGGTAAGTGATTTTCCTAATCTTGTGTGGGGAACTCCCCTTAGGATTGGCACTGTTTGATGTATGAGCGTCGTGTACGTGAGGTGACGAGTACGTACACAGGCTAATTATTGTAAAAACCCGATTTCTACTAAGTAATAACCTGTTTTCTTTCTAATTTGAATCTTATAAGCATGTGTAGTACCATGTTAGACTAGAATAACATGCCTACTTGCCTTAACTATTTATCTGAACTACGTGCAGTATGTTTAGTGAATTTACCTGTCTCTTTCTTAACTTGTGCTTAGGCTAAATTGTAGAATTCTGTGTTGTAATAATCGAATTTTATTGTTTGGGCTGCGTATTTACTTTGGGATTACGGAATGGTATTTTGGAAGATCCTCCTTTCTTATATATTGACTTTGGGACTACGGAACGGTATTTCGGGAGATCCTTATGTCTTGCATATTTATTGTGGGACTACGGAGCGGTATTTCGGGAGATCCCCCATATCTTGCATATTTACTTTGGGACTACGGAGTGGTATTGCCGGAGATTCTCCTGCACATTTACGTTTGGGACTACGAGACGGTATCTCGAGAGATCCCTTGTTGAATTGTTGTGTACTGAGTTGTTACCTTCTATGCATTCTTCCTTGTTAAATTTCAGTCTTTATTTTACTGCGATATATCATTCTTGCTTTTCTTTATTATTATATATACCAGTAGGACCCTGACCTGACCTCGTCATTACTCGACCGAGGTTAGGCGTGGCACTTACTGGGTAGCATTGTGGTGTACTCACGCCCTTTCCTGCACATATTTTTCGTGTGCAGATTTAGGTTCATCTCACCAGCCTTGTTACTAGTTGCAGTAGCTACTGCCGGAGACTTCAAGGTATATCTGCCCACGCCCGCAGATCTTCGGAGTCCCCTTCTATTCCCCATATGTTCATTCTTCCTTTATTTCTATAGAAAATGATGTATAGAACAGTTAAAACTTCTTAGTAGCTTGTGACTTACGGTATTCTGGGTCTTGGGAGTGTTTGTACATTTCGAAAGTTG
Organism: Nicotiana knightiana; assembly: GCA_005239525.1. Lineage (NCBI taxonomy): Eukaryota > Viridiplantae > Streptophyta > Magnoliopsida > Solanales > Solanaceae > Nicotiana > Nicotiana knightiana. The sequence continues at coordinate 111,708 of ML375031.1, forward strand.
ATAGTTGTATATGCCGAGCGGCATTCAAGTGCTTATATAGATTATTGTTACTATTAATTGTTTATGTTCATGCTTTTATTTCCTTTCCGCAAAGTGTTAGGCTTACCTAGTCGTAGAGACTAGGTGCCGTCACGATAATTCACGGAGGGAGAATTTGGGTCGTGACAATTGGAGGCATACAGTTTCTGCTAAACCAACTTGTATCTAAACCAGCATTATAATTTTTATTCGGGAATTGTGTTCTAATAATTTGAGCAAACAACCTTGCAAAAGTCAAACTGCAAGTTGATAACAAACTTACATGTGACCATAGAATACATGCATATATTAAAATCATATAACAGTAAACGGTCCACATGGCAGGTGACTGGGCCCATATATATATATATATATATATATATATATATATATATATGTATGTATGTATGTATATCACCTTTTATACGTTCCAAAAATCAGGGAATACAATCTCAATCTCAGTTGGTATAATAATCAATTTATCAAGAGAACAAGTCGTACTTGAGAATTCTCGAAGAATCTCCTAATTCTTCAATATATGCCAATGTGAATTCTCAATTATTTTTCGCATCATAATTGAACCAGGATGGCCAATCGTTCATGCAAACTGATATTTATTTCAGTAAATATCTAATTTACTATGGCATGTGATACCATCATCATGCTTATACTTTTGTAGTACAAATAAAAGAAAAGCCGAGTAACCTTTTAAATTTACCCGGTATGATTGTAGTAAAATAAGATATTCAATATTCATTTCATTTATAGTCTCAATATGCAAATCACTTGGGCTTATACATTTGAAACTCAAAAGTTTCTTTTGAGACTTACTACAATAACAATGTCATGAACAATTTCATTCATCCGGGTAGTAACAAATTAGCTCTGCCGGAGCTCTTATTTGATTTCTTACTACGAGATCTTTTGTCACACTATCCATATGGTTAATGTCTCATTCATGGAGAAAAACTATATCATAATAATTGTCATGGTCAAAATCATCATAAGCAACATCATCTCTTGCTTAAATTTTGCCTTTAATAACTTTTATAAGGCATGCCCAAATATTTTTGGTGTATCACATGTCGTGACCAATGCCATATTCATGTAACCAAACAATAATATTAATTCTCTTTATTTCACTCAAACCTCCCTTAGAGGTGAGTTGTGTGGTATTGATCCTAGCATGCATTGCACGTCTGTATTCATTACTTTTATCACATATTGCCACATTCACTTTCAGAAATGAGTCTGCATTCGCAATGCTTATCACACGTTCACATTCTCTTCAAGCAATGGATCATAATCCATGACGTGCTTTATTATTTTTCCATACCAATTTGATGGTAAACATTGCTTTTACCTTTTTGAAGGATATATTTTGAGAACCATTATTGTTCTGCCTTTTATAATTATAATAATGATGATTATTATTATTTTTTCATTTGTCACACCAATGTTCATTCGTCAACCACTTGTCTTTATTTAGACTTATTCTGACATGCTGTTGTATTTACTTCAGGGAATGGAGCATATCAAGTGGATGAGATTTTTATCTAAAGCACATTATTTTGTCTTAGTCATCATTATATCAGCAATATGGTGTATTAGGACTCGAACCCAATGTCCTACCCTTATACTAGCATGTTAATCCATAAGGCATGAGACTTTAACTCAAAATCTTATTGTCAGGGTGCACCACCCTCATGGAGTGCTAGGACTTGAAGGCATTTGTCATACCAACACAACTTCCAATAACTGTGATTTACTAATATTTAAGAGAAAATAGATACTACACTTCTTGAGTTGCTCAACAAAAGGCTTTGTTGAAAATTTCCTTATTAATTGTAAAAGAAACTACATGGTAGACAATATATGCTGATCCTTTTAGTCATAAAATAAAAATTGCATAATCAAATTTCAATAGTTTAATGCAACGCGCATACATTCTGGAAATATGAAAAGTACACGTAAATCATATGTCTAATACCAAGAGACTGCATTTTATTATATCATGAAATAAGTTATGTCTAACAACCATAAAAACAAGGAGTTATAATCTGTTGCTAATTACTTTCTTCTACAATTTAGTTAATAATAGTATTCTTATTTCATGTAAACAAAGAAAGAGACACACAATCCTACTCTATAGCATGCTTTAATTCTGTTAATACCAAAGATGAAAGATCCAACCAATGCTTAGTTCTTAAATTAAATGATGGATTAAGTATTAGAAATAAAAATTTATTAAGGATACAATTGCTAAGAAAAAGAAAACGGGAACAAGTCTTAACTCTTAAAATATGAATGTAAAATCTTGTTAATTTGACTTATCTACTTTCTTAAACTACGTGCCTAATTAAATGGGTTCACATAAATTGAAACGGATAGAGTATATATTTGTATATTCAATTTATGCTTAAGGAAACATATGTGCATAAAAATCATAAGACTCAATGAAATAGGGGCGGAGCTAGAGTGTCGAAGCGGTTCGGCCGCTTTAGTTGAAACCCTGTATTTGTCTTACAAATTCTATTGAATATGTATAATTATTAATTTAAAACTCAGTAACTTCAAATAATTAGAATCTCGAACTCATAAGTTTGAAATTATGGCTCCGCCTTTGCAATGAAATTAAGGCCGCCAAGACCAAAATGTTTCCTTGTCATTGGAATCGCATCAAGCCGCCATCTCTTTAGCACTTTTTGTGCTCCGCTGCTAGATTTTACTTTCACTTTATTTCTAATTAATTTACGAGTATTTTGAATTAATTGTATATACGGTTAAAATTGAGTATATCTGATTTTATGGGTTCGAGGGTCTGTCTCAAGATTAAATTCATATCGAAGCGAACTCGAGCTAGAAGAACACAAAGACCGAAGGATCGAGACCGGACACGATATGAGCAACAGAAGAGCGAGCTAACAGTAATCGACCACAAATCTCGGTGGGGATCTCGAGATCGACAAAATCGCCAACGGTTATGGATATCAATAGATTTTACTTCTGAAATAGAGTCATACCTTATTTAGGATTGCTCTACTATATAGAGGGGAACCTTGTTCATTTGTAACCAGGATATATTACATTCACTTACTTACTGAGAAATAACAATACGTTACTTTTTTACTTGCTTGCAGTTTACTACTAGTCTTATTGTTCTTAATGCTTAGTCCCGATCCTATTCCAAATTGAGGTCGATAACTTGCAAACGACACTGGTTTGATTCATTCCAATCGCCTAACTCGTCCATTTATTTAGTCATTTATCAATTGGTGCTGAATTAGATCACGTATCTTTATAACCACATTATAAGTTTAACTATTACTCGTATTTCAAGGTAAACAATTTGGCGCGCACCGTGGGGCTAAGGATAATAGTGATTGTTCAATGTTAATTCAGGTATAACACATTATTTTACGCATGTTTCTTGTCAAGAATTTTATTTCAGGTTGAATCATGTCAAACTCGCAAAACACATCTACATACAGTGACAACGGCCTCGGGCTCCACAAGAAAACGAGAATGGTATTGCCCCAGGAATCGAGGTGCCACTGGCTGACCTCGGAGAAGCACCGCCCGCCAACCTGGTTGATGCCAGTTCTCATGTTGCCTTGAATGCGTATTTAGGCGCAGACCCCAAGGGAAGTGTGCGCAGAGAGGGTCGAACTGACAGTCGAGGAACACAGGGCAGAGGGGATGAATGAGTCAGTCTCCAAGTAATATTTGAAATGTTGCAAGTCAAACAAAATGCCATTGCTCAGTTGCAAAATCAACACAGGACACCAAATAGGGTCGAACAAGAGGTTACTCGCCCTAACGAGCCAGTGCCTGAAAGGTCGAGTGATAACACTTCGACAACCGATCCTGCTATAATGAGGATGCACGAGGAGCTTACTAAGAGAATAGAATCGGGAGAAAAGAAAATCAAGGCCAGCGACAAGAAGGTGGAAACGTATAACTCTCGAGTTGACTATACCGGGGGAACCACCGATCTTAAAGGGAATGGACTCCAAGAAGTTTGTGCAAAAACTATTCCCTCCGAGTGCGGCTCCGAAGCCCATCCCAAAGAACTTTTGTATGCCCGATATACCTAAATACAATAGGACCTCAGACCCCAATGAGCACGTTACTTATTATACGTGCGCCATAAAAGGTAATGATTTGGAGGAGGACGAAATCGAGTATGTACTGCTAAAGAAATTCAGGGAGACCCTGTCGAATGGAGCTATGATTTGGTACCACAACTTGCCGTCGAACTCTATCGATTTGTTCTCCATGTTGGCAGATTCGTTTGTAAAGGCACATGCTGGGGCCATAAAGGTTGCGACATGAAAATCGGATCTCTTCAAAGTAAAGCAGAGGGATAACGAGATGCTAAGGGAATTCGTGTCTCGATTCCAAATGAAACGCATGGAATTACCACCGGTCACTGATTATTAGGATGTTCAAGACTTCACCCAAAAATTAAATGAGCGGAGTTTGATCGCATCACGCCAGTTGAAACAGAACTTGATCGAGTACCCTATTGTGACTCGGGCAGATGTTCACACCCGATAGCAGTTAAAGATTAGGGTCGAGGAAGACCAACTGGGAGCCCATTCAAGTTCGGTACATCCAAACCGGTCAACAGGTAAAAACCAGAGAGATATTGATAGAGAATCAAGGCCGAATAAAGATCGATATCAACTGTATGTTTCAGATCGAAGGAATAATGGTCCAGGATGCAACTCCGCCCGAAACGATCGAAGGGGTGACCGAAGGTAGAATTCTCGGGGACTAATAAGTAAAATTGTCTTCGACAAATATGCAGATCCCACAGAAGTGCCTCGATTATCGGAGTACAATTTCAATGTCGATGTATCGGGGATTGTATCGGCTATCAGAAGGATCAAAGACACCAGGTGGCCCAGGCCTATACAGACCGACCCCTCTCAAATGAATCCAACTTAATGTGTAAGTATCATGGCACGCATGGCCATAGGACTGAAGACTGCAGACAGTTGAGAGAGAAGGTAGCTTGATTATTCAAGGAGGGCAACCTTCTAGAGTTCCTCAGTGATCGAGCCAAAAATCACTTCAGGGAAAGAGAAGCCAACAGAAAAAACAAGCAAGAAGAACCTCAGCGTGTTATTCACATGATCATTGGTGGGGTCGACATCTAGGGCCTATATTCAAATGCACCAAGGTGTTGATCACCATAGAAAAACGGACTCGAGACTATGTGCCCGAAGGCACTCTATCGTTCAATGACGAAGAAGCAGAAGGCATCTCTCAGTTGCACAACGACGCCCTAGTAATTCCTATTCTAATAAATAAAATTCAAGTTAAACGTGTTCTAGTGGATCCAAGTAGCTCAGCAAACATAATCAGATGGAGGGTCCTAGAGCAACTCGGCCTGCTAGACCAAATTGTACCTGCATCTCGAGTCCTAAATGGCTTCAACATGGCTAGTGAAAGACGAAAAGGGAGATAATTCTACTGGTACACGTGGACAGGACTATCCAAGACACAAAATTCCATGTCATCGAAGGCGACATGAGGTACAATGCACTGCTCGGAAGGCCCTGAATCCACAACATGAGGGCAGTATTGTCGACCCTTCACCAAATGATGAAGTTCCCAATGGTGGATGGTGTGAAAATAGTTTACGGGGAACTACACGCTGCAAAGGAAATGTTTGTAGTCGACAAGGTGACGCTGATAACAACACCTTCAACCTCGAAAAAATCGAGCACCAAAGATAAGCATACGACCAAATAGCAATCACCGCCCCTAGCCTCGACCGAATCGAAGAAACAGGTAATCGAGGAAGAATAACATGATTTTCTCACTCCCGAACTTTCGTGGTTCCCGAAGAATTAGATGCAACCAAGTGAACGGTCAAAGAGCTGGAACAGGTGATACTGATTGAGTATCTACCCGAACAAAAGGTATACCTGGGAATGGGGTTAACCCCCGAACTCAGGAAAAAACTCATTCAATTTCTTATTGATAACATGGATTGCTTTGCATGGTCCCATTTAGACATGACAGGAATCCCACCAGAGATAACAACTCATCGGCTGATCCTGGATCTCAAGTTCAGACTGATAAAGAAAAAGAGAAGGCTCCAGTCCGAGGTAATGCACTCCTTCATCAGGGACGAGGTAACCAAACTTCTCAATATAGGGTCCATTTGGGAGGTAAAATATCTCGAACGGTTAGCTAATGTAGTCATAGTCCCCAAAAAAGGGAACAAACATAGAATGTGTGTAGACTATAAGAACTTGAATAAAGCATGTCCAAAAGTCTCTTTTCCCTTGCCTAACATCGATCGAATGATCAATTTCACGGCCGACCACGAGATTCTTACCTTTCTTGACGCCTATTCTAGGTACAATCAGATCCAGATGGACCCAGAAGATCAAGAAATGACTTCTTTTATCACTAAGTATGGGACCTTTTGTTATAATGTAATATATCATTGCCTAATTAACAAGATGTTCGAAGAACAGATAGGTAAATCAATGGAAGTTTACATTGGTGATATGTTAGTTAAGTCCCTCCGCCCAGAAGACCATTTGACTCATTTGCAGGAGACATTCAAAATCTTGAAGAAGTACAACATGAAGCTTAACCCCGAAAAGTATGCTTTCGGGATCGGCTCAGGCAAATTCCTCGACTTCATGGTGTCAAATCGAGGCATCGAGATCGACCCCGATAAGATTAAGGCCATCGAGGACATCACTGTCGTGGACAATGTGAATGTCGTTCAGAGGCTAACCGAATGGATAGCTGCCCTAGGTCGATTCATTTCGAGGTCATCAGGCCGAGCCACTGGTTCTTTTTCTTACTCAAAAAGGAAAATAATTTTACATGGACCCCAGAATGTCAACAAGCATTGGAGGAATTGAAACTATACCTATCGAGCCCTCTTTTGCTCTACACTCTAAAGGTAGATGAGAAGTTGTACCTATATTTGGCAGTGTCCGAGATAGCGGTAAGTGGTGTGTTAGTTCGAGAATAACAAGGTGCGCGGCTTCCTGTTTATTACGTGAGTCATACCTTAGGAGATGCTGAAACTAGGTATCCCCACTTAGAGAAATTGGCACTTGCATTAATAAGCGCATCTAGAAAATTAAAACAATATTTTCAGTGTCATCCCATATGTGTGATCACCATTTATCCACTCCAAAATGTTTTTCACAAGCCCGAATTATCGGGTCGATTGACCAAATGAGTCGTCGAACATGGCAGGTATGATATCGAATATCGACCCCGAACGTCTATTAAGTCTCAAATTTTAGCAGACTTCGTGCCGATTTTACGCCAACTCTCATACCCGAAGTGGAAAAGGAACTTCTACTTAAATCGGGTACTTCATCGCGGGTATGGACCCTCTTCACGGACGGTGCCTCGAATGTGAAAGGGTCCGTGCTCGGTATTGTTTTGAATTCGCCTACGGTCAATGTTATTAGATAATCCATTAAAATTGCCAATTGACTAACAACGAAGCTGAGTATGAGGCCATGATTGCAGGTCTCCAGCTAGCTAAAAGCTTGGGGGCGGAAGTAATCGAAGCTAAGTGCAGCTCCCTACTGGTGGTAAACCAGGTAAATGGAACCTTCGAAGTTTGAGAGGATAGGATGCAAAGGTACTTAGACAAATTGCAGGTAACCTTGAATTAATGGTGTATACGGTGAAAATCGAGCATGTCCGATTTTATGGGCTCGAGGGTCTGCCTCGATATTAAGTTCATATCGAAGTGAGCTCGAGCTCGTGCTCGAAGAACACAAAGACAGAAGGATCGAGACTGGACACGATCAGAGCAAAGGAATAGCGAGATAACAGTAATCGACAGTGAATCTCGGCGGGAATCTCGGGATCGTCAAAACCGCCAACGGTTATGGATATCAATCATAGATTTCACTTCCGAAATTAAAGTCATACCTTATTTAGGATTCCTTTACTATATAAAGGGGAACCATGTTCATTTGTAACCAGGATCTATCACATTCACTTATTGAGAAATAACAATACGCGGCTCTTTTACTTACTTGCAATTTACTATTTTTCTTATTGTTCTTATTGTTTTTAATGCTTGGTCTCGAGCCTATTCCAAAGTCGAGGTCGATAACTTGCAAACGGCACTGGTTTGATTCATTCGAATCGCTTAACTCGTCTATTTATTTAGTCATTTATCAATTGGCACTTAATTAGATCACGTATCTTCGTAAGCACATTACAAGTTTAATTATTACTCGTAGTTCGAGTTAAACAAATTGTTAACATATAAAAGGAAATCTTAGTCATTATTCCAAAAAGAGAAGGAGAAATCTTAGTCATATTATAATTATTTAGCATTAATAATATATAAATTAAAATAATTGTTACAATAAAGTTAAAATAAAAGATGCAAGTATAATATTATAAACTAACATTGAGGTTATTGTTGTAAAACCAAATCTGAAGCGAGATCTTTGAAATTAAAGTTAGATATCTAATCAAATGAAAACTATATCGAATGAGAATATCAAGAACCCGGAAGGACATAAAAGAAAAATTCACTTTTTACCAAAAAAAATTCACTTTTTTCTAAGTCATTTGAATATAAATTTTGGATTTTTTTTTGAAAATTTAAAAAATTCCCAAAGTCCGTTTTTTAAATTTTTCACTCAAATCACTCACAAAACTTAAAAAATAACCCAAAATAATATTTATGTTCAAACACAACGCCAATTTTCAAATACCATTTTTACTTGAAAATTTTACAATTCTTATGTCCAAACGCCCGCTAAGTATATCACCGATTGTATTAACCGATTCTCCACAAAATTGACCCAAAATTTGAAGCCTTAGAATCTTGGCTTCGAGAGTGAGATTTGCTTTGTTTGAGAATTAATCCCTCTGTTTTAGTTTATAAAGTAACATATCCTTTTTAATCGTCGCAAAAAGGATAATAACTTTTTAAATTACACAATAATTTAATTTAAATTTTTATTTAATCTTTAATAAAAAACTTTTATAACCACATAATGTTATAGTGTATAAGACTCACAATTTTCAGAAGTTTTATAACTGCACAAGTATTGTGACATTATTTTATAACTACTAGTTTCAAAAAATTTCATATGCATAAGTAGGGGTGTACATGGGTCGGGTTGGTTCGGATTTTTTATGTAACAACCCGACCGGTTGTTTTGAGCATTTGCAAATTTCCTCGGTAGTTTCAGGGCATGAGTAGCTCCGTAAGATATATTATGACTGGAATGTATAGTCAATTTTAGTTTTCAGGAGATCCAGAGTTGATTTAGAAGAATAAATTTCATCGATTGAAGCTTTAAGTTGGAAGAGTTGACCAAGTTTGACTTGTGTGAATTTGAACCCGTAACAGAGTTTTGATGGTTTCGTTAGGTTCGGATGGTGATTTTAGACTCGGGCATATGACTGAATTTGCAATAGGATATTTCTAGAAGGATTCGACACTAATTGGCGAAAATTAAAATTTTGAAGGACTGGAAAGTTCATAAGTTTGACCGAGAGTTGACTATGTAAATATCGGGTTTGGATTGTTGTTTCGGGGATCGGAATAACTTCGTTATGTCATTTGGGACTTGTGTGCAAAATTTGAGTTCATTCCGAGTTAATTTGCTATGTTTCAGCGCGAGTTTTGGAAGTTGAAAGTTCATTTAAGTTTGATTTGAGGAGCGAATCATTGTTTAGATATTGTTATGTCTGATTTGAGGTCTCAATTAGGTCAGTGCTATGTTATGGAACCTATTAGTATATTCGGACAGGGTCTCGAGGGGCTTGGGTGAGTTTCAGACGAGGTTCGGATCGCTTGGATCATTTTTGGCTAAAGTTACTGGTGGTAGGATCTAGTGTGATCGCACCTGCGGTTGTTTTGTGCAGGTGTGATGGTCGCAGAATCCATAAGGGATTCATAGGAGAGGAAGTGAAACTGCGAGTAGAGCTCCGCAGATGCAAGAAATGAGCCGCACCTGCGGAAGCTCGGAAGCGGTGCCTTGGGTCGCAGGGGCGAAGTATTGCGCAGGTGTGATGGCAGAGTCGCACTTGTGGTGCGCAGGTGCAGAGTGGTGTTCCGTAGAAGCGATGGCTGCTGAGTTTGGTTTGTTCACAGAAGAAAAGATTGGGCCTCATGTGCGGGTCCGCAGAAGCGAAAATTTGGTTCACAAACGCAATAACCGCTGGGCAGAACCTATAAATCGAGGTTTTCGTTCTATTATAATATTTTGAGATTAGGGGCTCGGATTAAAGTGAATTTTGGTGTTATTTTCACCACTTGAATTGGGGTAAGTGTTCTTTACCCGCTTTTGATTATATTTCTTGATTCTATCTTCGTTTTTGGTAATTGGGTTATAAATAAAGAGAAATTGAGGGTTTTAGCCTAAAGTTTTATATAGTAAGTTTTTGAGTTTTGAACATCGATTTGGAGTCTGATTTGAGTGAAACTAGTATGGTTGTACTCATAATTGAATGGGTTATCGAATTTTATATGTTTCGTCGAGTTCCGAGGCGTAGGCCCGGATTGGACTTTTGGGTTAATTTTGGGATTTTGGTTAGGGATTCGACATTTATTAATTGGGTTTGTTTCCTTTGGTATTATTTGATGTATTTGAGTTTCTTTGGCTAGTTTCATGTCGTTCTGAGGTCGATACACGAACGATGGCATTTTTGGAGCATCGCTTGGCCTGTTCGGTATTGGATTTGGCTTGTTCGAGGTAAGTAAAATATCTAAACTTGGTGTTGAGGATATGAAACCCCGAATTCCGTGCTATGTGATTGATGTTGAGGTGATGCACATGCTAGGTGACGGGCGTGTGGGCGTGCACCATGTGAGTTGTGATTTAGTCGATTCTGTGGAATTATGTAGCTATCTTATCTTAACATCTTTAGTGTACTCTATGTGTTAGAGTATTTGAGCTGTAATTTATGCTAGAAATTATGTTTAGGTTGTATGTTGATACGATTGGGACCTACATTGGTTGTTCTTTGATGTCGAGTTATATGCATAATTGCAGTTACGTACTCAGCCATATTCATTCTTTTCATATCATATCTCAGTCTCAGTTGTTATTTATTGATCATTTTGGGCTAGTGTCATGACATTGTGAGCCTGAGAGACTAGAGAGATTGATGACTGAGTCAGGCTGAGGGCCTAACTGTGAGTGATATTTATGGGATCGGATTGCACGCCGCATCATGCTTTATTGATTCTGGATTTTGCTTATTATTGCGCTTGGGCTGAAGGAGCCCCTCCGGAGTATGCACACCCCCAGCGAGTGCAGTTGTTATTAATATTTTGGCTACATCTACCCTGGGCTAGATTTTTCCTAAACATTTATATTTGGGATGGATCTTTCCTGCGCTGGTTTTTCCCTATACAGTACTGAGTAGCTGGATGTTAGCAACTATTTATATTTGGGATGGATCTTCCCTGGGCTGGATTTTCCCTATACAGAACTGAGTGACTGAGTGATTATTTATTTATATTTGGGATGGATCTTCTATGGGTTGGATTTTCCCTAAACATTTATATTTGGGATGGATCTTCTCTGGGCTGGATTTTTCCTATACAGTACTGAGTGGCTGGATGTCAGCCACTATTTATATTTTTGATGGATCTTCCCAGGGCTGGATTTGCCCTATATAGTACTAAGTGACTGAGTGATTATTTATTTATATTTGGGATGGATCTTCCCTGGGCTGGATCTGCCATGTACAATGAGATTGAGTACTCTGAGAGTGTGAATACATGAGTTCATCACGGTGTTGCATTGCATTAGACATGCAAACTTGATATGTGGGCATAGAGAAGTATTTTTCCTCATGCCATATGATAATGAAATTTCTTATCTGTTGTTGAAAGTTTTGAGAAAAATCATAATTTTCATACTTATTCATACTTTCGGTGATTTCGGCAGAAGATTGAGTTTTACTATTATACTTGAAAGGCAAATGTCTATTTTTCGGAATTGTGAACGAGCTGAGCATCTTTATTGTTGAGTTATTACTTGTGTTGCTTTCATTATATTGTTATGAACTGTTGCTGGTTATTGGTGTTGGACCTTCATCCTTATCCCAGCTCATCACTAATTTCAAACTAAGGTTAAGTTTGTTACTTATTGAGTACATGGGGTCGGTTGTACTCATACTACACTTCTGCACCTTGCGCGCATATGTGTGATGTTGATGTTATTGCGTGCGGGGGGAGATGGATCGGAAGATGTACCCATGTTCCAGTTATGTCTATCACTTGTCCTTGGTAGCATTAGATTCGAATTATATTCATTTACATTTCGAACAGATGTTGTAACTATTTCACCTCAGTCTTGTAAAAATCTAAATCTTAGACGCTCATGATTTGTATTACCAGTCCTTGGGAATTCTTTATATAATGGTTCAGTTGTATTAATATTTCTTCTCTTAATTACTATCATTTGGACTGCGTTGTAGTTAATTGGCTTACCTAGCGGGTTGGATTACGTGCCATCATGACGGTTTAGATTTTGGGTCATGACAAGTTGGTATTAGATCTCTAGGTTCATAGGTTTCTACAAGTCATGAACAAGCTAGTAGATTCTTGAGAATTGGTATGATGACGTCCATAACTATCTTCGAGAGGCTACAGGGCATTTAGGATAAACTTCCCATATTTCTTTCCTTATCATGCAGAATTGATTCAGCTTGAAGCATAACTCTTTGAATTCCTTCCATGCATTTGTTTGTGCATTTGAGTGCTCGGTATCAGTTGTGCATCACCGGCTTGTGATTCCATGGATAAGGTGTGAGATGTCATTTCTGTGTGCTAATGATGGGCCAGTCTGGAGGACTTGAGGCCAGGTTTTGATTGTAGCATGAGCACGATGATTTCAGTGGTGCGAGCATGTGCTTTTGGACTTATATGACCGGTAGTGTTCTTATGAGTGGAATTGCGACGCGATGAGTGGCTGGATGGCTATATGATGAGCATGACGTGACTGCGAGATGTGTTCAGATGGTTTGAGTGTGACAAGAAGAGTTTTCTTGAGATGTAGAAGGACTATTGGGTGCTTGATTTCTATCATGAATTGACGTATAGTCTTGAGTTATGAGTGTGTTGAAGGATCTTTCATGTTGTTTAATTGTGGAACGAATTAGATTCTCATGTCTTGTTGATGAGCTCAGACTCAGGAAGATTAAGTGATGGTGCAGTAATCGTGGCTGCGAAAGGATATAGAAAGATGCTAAGACTCATGAGTTTGTCATTCATACTCACCATTAGTCATTCAATGTCCCTCACAATTGATATTAAAGAAGGGCATGATCCTAGGACCTTGTTCCCTAGATGCAGCTATAAATAGTGAGCTCTATTATCATTGTAAAGGACAAGAATTTTCTAGAAAACTGACACTATAATCTATTCAAAGCTTTATGCAATTTTACCTTCTTACTTTTTGATTTTATTATTGTTGTGCCCGGAAGCCTTGCTTCCGAAACTACTGTTTATGCTATTTTATATTCATCTCAAGGCTAAGTATTGCATGTTTCTAAAATTATTGTATTATTTCAAGATCGAATTAATTCACTTGTCTATAAACCACGTATAAATTCAACTGTTGCATTTTACGGGTAAACAATTTGGCGCCCACTGTGAGGCCTAGACAATCGTGTAATTAAGTTGATCCTTGTATTATTTGTTCTTACCAAAAATCACAGAAAATGGCATATAATGATATTAACAATACATACAATCTTGAGACCCAAGGAGACCAGCCCCAACACAAGGATTCAATCAGTGATACCCGTAATGAGGGAAAAGATGCCATGTCGATCCACAGCATGCGGTACCCGCGACATGTTGGGGAGGCGGCTCTAGATGATGCTGAAGAGGAGCATGTTGTTGAAGCGGTAAAGGTCCTCCAGGAGAAACAAGAGGTCATTCTGGGCCATCCCACACGGCAAGATAAGGTTATGAAGGAACTAAACCGGGCGTTGTCAGGTGCTTCCTATAACGCGAAAGGGCGAGGTGTAGTTCCTCTCGGTGCTCCCGCAACAACGCAGAGGGTCAACAATAACACCTCGAGTGGCAAGGTTTGCTTTGTTGGGACCGGGGGAGTGGTTCTAGTCACAATAACAAGAGTGATCCCTTCAAGAGCGATCTCTTACGGTTATGAGGGAAGTGAACGCCTTCATGGACCAAATCCCCGGTGCACCACCGGTGCTGAAAGGACCGGAGTCAAAGAAGTACACTCAATTTCTGTACAAACCAAGAGCAACACCAGAATTAATCCCGAAGCGGTTTCAAATGCCCGACGTGCCAAAATATGTTGGGACTTTGGACTTTCAGGAGCATATTACCACATATACAATGGTGGTAAAGGGGAACGATTTAACTCCCCAGGAGAATGAATCTGTTTTGCTGAAGAAATTCAGTGAGACCCTCACGAGGGGAGCCTTAATGTAGTATCCATTATTTCCTGCGCATTCCATAGATTCATTTCATATGCTCACGAATTATTTTCTTAAGGCCCAAGCCAAGGCTAGAAAGGTGCAGGACTGAAAGGCCGGCATATTCATAATTGCACAAGGAGATTCTAAGTTGATACGGGAATCCATAACCTGGTTCCTAAAGAAAAGAATGTTGCTCCCGACTGTTCCGGATTTATGGGAGGCTGAAGCATTCACCATGGGTCTGAATCCGAGAAGTTCCGATGCTTCCTGGAAATTGAAGAAAAACTTGATTGAGTTCTAAGAGACCTTGGGCGGATGTTCACAAATGGTACGAGTCCAAGCTAAGGATTGAAGATGATCAGATTGGCTTCCCGACGTCGGCAAAAGGTTGGGAAAAGAATAAAGAAAAATCAAAAGACGATTTTGACAAAGATAAACGGTCTTCGAGGGGCCGATTTCTACCCTACGAACGGGCCGAAAGGCGTGGTAAAGGTTTCTGGCCGACAGACAGGTTCATTACTAACAGAAGAATTGATCATTGTCGGAGCAACATATCATTGCAGGACAAAGAGACGTCAGGTTCTCGAGATCTTTCCTATCCCAAGCTATTAGAATACAACTTAAACGTTAGTGTAGTAGAGTTGGTATCGGCTATGAAGAACATTAAAGGAGCACAGTTCCCGAAGATGATGAGGTCTGATCCCAAGCAGAGGGACCCCAATCTCAGCTTGTAATTATCACGGGACGAATGGCCATCGGACTGGGGACTGCCGACATCTGCGAGAAGAGGTGGCGACATTGCTGAAAAATGGTCATCTCAGGAAATTCTTGAGTGACCAGGCCAAGAACAATTACATTCGCAACCATGATAATTTGAAGCCCTCAAAAACAGGAGAAGACATGCGCCAGATGATCAACATGATTTTTCGGGAAACGAGATTAATAGAGTTACCTTCTCGGCAGTAAAAAATATGAAGGTATTAGTAACCCACAACAAGAGACACCAGGAAGTCGCTGAAGACGACATCACTTTCACGGAGGATGAAACATATGGAATATTTCTACATGCACAACGACGCGTTGGTAATTTTTCTTAATGTATTAGATTTTAAAATCAAACGTGTTCTGGTAGATCCAGGAAATTCAGTCAATATCATACAATGGAGGGTATTAGAACAAGCCAAACTTACCGGAAGCATCATTCCAGCCACAAAACTCCTCGTCGGATTCAACCTCGTAGGCGTGACAACCCGAGGAGAAATCCTGCTTCCCACAAATGTCGAAGGAGTGATGAAGACGACTCTTTTCGAGGTTGTGGACGGTGATATAGGTTACAACATTATTCTGGGAAGACCGTGGTTGCACGAGATGAAAGTTATGCCTTCAACGTATAATCAGTTGCTGCAATTCCCAACTCTTGAGGGGATTAAGAAGACTAAGGGCGATCAACCGGCGGCAAGGGAGATGAAATGTTATTTCAGTCTCCAGTATAAAAGGGAAGAAGTATGTGGCATAGAAATTACAGGAACTGGCGCCTGCTCTCGAATCAAGTGAAGTTAACCAGGGGGAAGAAGCGTCGGAATCTTATCAGGTGCCAGGATACATCCAAGTACCATAGGATATGGACGCAATGAAGTCCACAACAGAAGAGCTTGAGCAAGTCCCGTTAATTGAAAAGTTCTTGGATCGGAAATTCCACTTGGGGACAGGACTGCACCCCGAGCTCAAGTCTGTGTTTATTGAATTTCTTAAATTTAATGTAGATTATTTTGTGTGGTCGCATGCGCATATGAAAGGTATCCCGACAGAAGTGGCTCTACACAAGTTAAGCTTGGATACCAGCATCCCTCCGGTAGGACAAAAGAAACGCCCTATTGCAGAGGCCAGAAATAAATTCGTCAAAGAAGATGTAACTCGCCTGCTTGATATCAGTTTGATCTGAGAGGTAAAGTATCCAGACTGTCTAGCCAACGTAGTAGTAGTTCCTAAGAAGAACAATAAATTTGCCATGCACGTAGATTATAAGGACTTGAATAAGGCGTTCCCAAAGGACTCGTTCCCACTGTCAAACATCGATCAAATGATTGATGCAATGGTCGGGTACGAGTTAATGAGTTTCCTCGATGCTTATTCCGGGTACAACCAAATTAAGATAAACCCGGAGGATTAGGACAAAACTGCGTTCATAACGAATTTTGGCACATATTATTATAATGTGATGCCCTTCGGGCTAAAGAATGTCGGAGCCACTTATCAGCGGCTCATAAATAAGATGTTTGAAAAACAGATAGGTAAAACCATGAAAGTTTATATAGACGATATGCTTGTTAAGTCTTTGAACACATGTGATCACCTTAAGCATTTGCAAGGAACTTTTGACATCCTAAGGAAACATAACATGAAGCTTAAACCCGAGAAGTGAGCGTTCGAGGTCAGCTCCAGAAATTTCCTAGGATTTCTGGTATAAAAGGGAGATTGAGGTAAACACCTATAAGATCAAAGCCTCGAAGACACCCAGACCAGCTATCAAGCTTGAAAGAAGTTCAAAGGCTTACAGGGAGATTGGCCAGTTTCAGCAGGTTTATTTCCCGGTCATCAGATAAATGGCACTGTTTCATCTCGCTGCTCAAAAGAAAAACAACTTCGAATGGTCCCTAAAATGCTAGCAGGATTTGAGAGATTCGAAAAGGCACTTGTCAAGCCCTCCGTTACTATCAAAGCCGAAGGAAGTTGAAACATTATTAATCTACCTAGTAGTCTTGGAGGTAGCGGTAAAATTCGTTTAGTCCGTGAGGGAGAAGGACTCGAATTGGCCCTGGGACTAGATTTTGAGGTCATAGAAATAAAATGTGACTCCCAGCTGGTGGTAAATCATATCTACGGGATCTTCGAAACCAAAGAGGAGCGCATGCAACAATACGTAGTGAAGGTCCAGGATCTGCTTGCTCAATTCCAGGAGTGATCAATTACTCATATCCCGAGGGAAGAAAATACAGAAGCGAATGCATTAGCTAACATATGTTCATTATTGAAAATGAAGGGATTGGATTCCAGGACGGTAGTATAGCTCATGCACTCGGTTCTGGACTCAGATAGCTACTATGAGGTAAATACGACTAATTTGGTCTAGTACTGGAGGAATGAGATCATCAATTATCTCGAGCACGGGAAGTTGCTCCAAGGCTCCAAGGCATCTCCGGCATTGCGCGCCAAAGCACCATGATATAGCTTCAAAGGAGGCCAACTGTACAGGAAATCTTTCCAATGACCACTAGCCTAACACTTGGGATTGTCCGAAGCTAATTATGTTATACGAGAAGTCCATAAAGGGATATGCGAAAATCATTCGGGCGCAGATTCCTTAGTACTAAAACTTGTAAGGGCAAGATACTATTGGTCTAGAATGGAACAAGACGTCAAAGCTTTCTTGATAAAATGTGATAGTGTCAACGCTACACTCCACTGCTACATCAACCAGCAGAACCATTACATTCAGTTTTATCCACATGGTCGTTCATGAAGTGGGGAATGGATATCGCTGGGCCACTGGCGCCGTCCCTGGTAAGGTAAGATTTATTTAATTTTAACTGACCATTTTTCTAAGTGGGTTGAAGTAGGTCCTTATCAGAAGATAGGCGAACCTGAGGTGGTGGATATCTTATGGGAGAACTTAATTTGCAGATTTGGAATACCAAAACAGATAGCATGCAATAATGGGCCACAATTTATAGGCCCAAAGATCACAAAGTTCCTTGAAGACTTGAAAATCATATGAATCATGTCTTTTCCCTATCATCGGAGCGTAAATGGTCAAATGGAATCAACAAACAAAGTGATTATACAAAATATCAAGAAAAGGTTGGAAGCAGCTAAAGGTAAATGGCCTGAGGAACTACCCGGAGTGCTATGGGCGTACCGAACAACGGCCAAATCAAGCATAGGAGAAACTCTTTTCTCCTGTGTGTACGAGAACAAGCCTTAATCCCGGTGGAAGTAGGACAACCTACCTTGAGATATTTCCAGCCAAGTGAAGAGACGAACAATGAAGCGATGTTAGTTAACTTGGGGCTACTCGATGAGTGCAGGGACTTGGCGAATATAAGCATGGCAGACCAAAAGCAGAGAATGGAAATATATTATAATCGAAGATCCAACCTCCGTTATTGAAAATGGGAGACTTGGTTCTAAGGAAAGTAACTCAGAACACACGAGAGCTCAATGCAAGGAAGCTAGGCCCAACCTGGGAAGGCCCCTACCGGGTTTTAGCTGTCACTAGAAAGGTTCATACGAGTTGGAGAATCGGGATGAAGAAAAGATACCAAGCAATTGGAAAGTGGCACACCTAAAGAGATATTATTACTGATGATTATCACTTGTACCAAAAGTATGTGTTGCACTCTTTTTCCCTTCGTCCAGTTTTTGTCCCAGTTGGGTTTTTCTAGCAAGGTTTTTAACGAGGCAATAATGTAAATCATACTACAAAGAAGGTTTCAACTGCAGCAATAAGACCTTTAATAGAAAGGCACACAAGCGAAGAACCACTCCGGAACGGTTAGGTAATCTTTGGCTCTATAGAAAAATTCCCACCGGGAAATTAAGTTTGCTATCAATAAAAGGTTGTCCGACCGTCTACAAGTGCAAACCACTAGGGTATTGTTAGATAGTCCTTGGCTTGATAGCATAAATTCCTAAGGGGAAGTGAAGTTTGTTAACGAAGTAAAGATTATCTAGCAATTCATTAGCGGAGTCCTCAAAGGTGCAAAACTTCCAGTGTTTCAATTTGCATTCTTCGCATTCGAACACTGGGGGAAATGATATGAGGATACGACAACAATGACTGCCACATCGACCAAAATACAAAAACCGGAAACACAGTTGTATCATCGGGACCAAGGACTACTGCGCATCTAGTCCCGTAGAAACAAGTTGTATAAGTCAGTGTTTTAAAATGCATTTTCCGGCCGAGACGCACCAAAAAGGCCCCGAGGAGATGGTGCGGGGCGAAAGTCTCAAGAGGCGTATTCCCAGCAATTCAGGGCGTTCAGTGCGAGCGTTTGAGACGCGTTTTTGTAGTGAGGTGTAAGCCTGGAGACTTTTTAAAATTAGAATAAAATTTCTTGAATAAGTCCTTTATATAATATCCAAATTCACAAATCTCAGCTTGTAATTACTCAAAAAATTTAAAAAGGAACTGAAATATATTAATCTTGAAAGTCAACACCTCTTTTATTGATTGAATCCCTAATTTATAGTCTTTCCCAATTCTTTATCTTGTCCGCCAGTCTGCTAATATCTCCCAAAAGCAACGAATATTCAATTTTTTTTTACAAATACAACGAGTACTTCATTCTCCTTCATAGCAACAAGTTCAAGGTTCAAATTGCAGATAGTCATCCTTTTTGTTCCTCCATGTAGAAAACTTTATTCTTTTCGACTCAAGTTACTTGTGCTTGTAAGTAGCGTATAATAGATTATTTTGATTAGATTTTTTTGGGGATGGAGCGCGCGCGCGCGCGCACACACACACACACACACACACACACACACATATATATATATATATATCTGGTATAAGATAGCCAGAAGAAATGGAAATTTCTTTTTAGCATAACGAATGTTTATATACTTTTTGAAAATAGAAGGAATAAAGTGAAGTCCTTTTATTTCTATCTTGTTTCTCTTCTGAACGATGAATTGATTTTGTCATCTTAAAGTTAAACAAGTACTTCAAATGCTAGTGCCGTAATGAATAGGAGACGTCCTCTTTGAGAGCAGCGTAAACATAAGAGGGCTCTCTCTTATAAAAACCCCCACGATAAATGGTTGATTGCGGAAGAACTTGTGCTCGAAATCCAAATGCTTTTGGGGGAAAATACACCCAAGGCCTTACATAATTAGACGTAAACAGTAAAACTTGCGCTAAACACTTAAGCAAGAAAGAATACAAATATTAAAAATTGCATAAATATTCAGACAAAAGAATGCAGAAAGACCCATGCAATACTTGAGCAAAAGATGTTTTTATTCATAATAAGTGTGCCAAAATGGCACAGGTACAAAAGTTGGTAAGAGAAAGGAAAAGCTAAACTGCTGCATCTCTAGAACTCGGAGAAAGAGAAGTGTTCGCGCCCCAAGGGGAAGTGGGTAGATCCGCCGATGGCTCAACATCTTGGCCCTCATCAATTTGGCCTTCAACATTTTCTCCCTCTGGTTCCTCTTCGGTTCTATTGTTTTCAAAATCGAAACCAGAAGAATCAGAAGCATCAGGCCCTGTCGAGAGACCCTTTTTAGCAGCTGACTCTAGCTCACGGGCTATAGCAATTTCGGCATCAAAGTCAATGATACTCACTTTAGCCTCTTGCAAGGTTTTTCTCCTCATGTTGTACATAACATAAGTTTTCTCAACAACGAGGGTAGTCGCTCGGTTCTTGAGTTTTTATTTATGTTGGTTAACCTCGGCAGAAAGATTTTCTAGGTGGATCTAATGGACTTGAGGCTAACGTCGAGTTCGCGGACAAGAAATTGAAAATTCTATTATGCTCAAAGGTCTTCTTATATTTCTCCTCCAATTGGGCATATTTCACCCTCCGCAACAACAAGCTCTTCAGTTTTGGAGTTCAATACCGCCTCTAAGTTGGTCAATCTCTTAATGGAGGCAGCCTCAGCGATGGAATGCAGCCTCACGATCGGATGTATTAAGAACAACACTATGGATTTCGGCCTATTTGGCCTTGGCCTCTTCAAATTGAACCCTCAGCGGGGTAATCTCCTGGCTAAGGGTTTCCACTTCTTACTTCCAATTCTGAGAGGCGAGTAGCAGTTTGGTCCAGCTTGGTCAAAAGTTGATCCCGTTCGGAGCTAAGTTCTTCTTTTTCCCGAATAAACCTTCTGAGGCCCTCGGAAGCAAGGAAATTGACATGCAAAATAAGAACAAAAAACTCAGGAATTTATTCAATCAAAGATATGAGACATGACAAAGGAAATAAGAAATGTACCACTGCGGCGTTGTGCATGGCATTGTTCAACAAGCACTCTCCCGAGAGAGCATGTATCTTTTCCCAATCTTTTTCTGAAGCCAAAGGCTTCAGATAGTTAGCAAGTTCCATAGGCTAGGATAGAAAATTGCATCTAATGGAGACCGAGAGAGTAATGCTCCTCCTCCTTTGAGGATCTTCTGAGGGGGCATCATAATTTTGGCCCAAATTCCCATGAACCGGGGACTGGGGGAGAGGAACATCCTCTTCTCGTATAGATGTGGCCGATGGAGATGATGTAGTATTTGCTTGTGGAAGAGTTAGGGAAGATGGAGATGAAGCTGATGGTGTTGATAGGTGAGAAGTAGTTGCGGCAAATGCAGTGCTAGTTTTTGGTTTCTCATCAATCGAAGACACCAGGGACCCGTACTCAGCCCCACAGTACCCAGCATAGAGACTGGGATCCGGAAATGGGAGTTGGCATTTCCATAATTTCATACTCCCTAAGAGCGCCGAGGCATCATCCTCGGTTGGTGTAACTAACTCAATAGATTAAGCAGTATGTTGAGTTGAGGAAGGTCGTTGTCTTCTATGTAGAGAAGATCCCTCCTCCCTAGATTCTCTATCATCGTCAATCATCATGGTATTTATGGTCGGCCCTGGTGGAGGGCTCGTCCCCATGACTTCCGGAGACGACTTGGGTGTATCATTTTTCGCCCTCTTATTATTTTCCCCAGCCGTAGAGGAACGCCTTCTTTTTGGTTTCTTGTTCTCCAGTCGGGGACTCCGAGAAGAAGCACTTGCACTAGAAGCAGGCCCCGAGATGCCTCTTTGTGAAAAGACTTTTTGCAACAGCCTCGATGCATCAGCAGGATCAGCCAAAACGTCCTCCTCGAGGACGACAACTAAGCCCTGGGGTAGACCTATATTCAGTAGGGGAGAAGAATCAGACAACTTTCTCATAAGAAAAGATACAGACAAGATAAGTTCAACTTACCATGATTTTTGGCCTTCCACCCATATTTCGGGGATAATTTTTTCCATGAACGGTTCCACAATTTCGGGAAGAAAGGAGCCGAGGCCGGGATGATGTCACTGGTGGCAACTGAAACAAACCAATCCATCCACCCATGATCGTTATCATCATCCATGCTTGATAGCAGTGCATGGTGGCCTCTATTGCTAAAGTTAATTATCCCCCACAGAAGATTTTGGGGGAATAAAGGTTTATCATGTGATCTAGGGATAACTCCTCTCTTGTTTCTTGGCATACGCGTCGAAGACAAGCGATCGTCCTCCACACGGAGTGACTCACCTGCGGCAAACATACCTGATAGCGGAGGAAAAACTCCACAATAACCGAGTCAAGCTCTACACTCAAGGAAAATGTCCCCAAAGTGAAGGGATATGTAAACCTATCTTGGGTAAGGTTACCCGCTCCGCCAGATTAGGAGCAATAATGTCTAAATCCTGGCAACGACAATCTTCCTTAACAGCAATAATGCTGGAAGGACCGATAGAAGAAGGATATCTGCTAACGGCCCATGTACGAGGAATAACAGAAGGAAATTTCTCTTCAAAGTCTTTAGTTGTGACAAGACTTTTATGGATGATGGTGCTCACTGTAGGAGGAGTGGCTTCATCAGTTTTGTTTTTATTCTTTGAGGAACTGATATTTTTTGAAGAAGAAGCCATTATATGTTATAGAAGAAGGAAAAGATTTTCTCGTATGACGAGATTTAAAGAATGGTTGAAGAACATAGTACAAATTGAATAAAGTCGGTTTGAGAGAGTTTGGAGAATTATGGGGTGTGAATAAAGGAGATTGATGCGTATAAATAAAGGTTTAGGCGGCTAAATCTATGGCCATAATTACATCGATAACCGGAAAAAGTTATGTTGAATCATGTGATGACACGTGTTTGGGGCATTAAATGCAAAGAGATGTGCGTGTAATCAACCGTCCGAAGCTTTTCAGAGGAGGTCAGAGAAACTCCCGCCTAAAAGAATATTTCTACCAACTTCCCGGTGACACAAGTTATGTCATCGGAAAGCAGTGGGACTATCTGCATACGGTAAAATATGTTATGTTAAGTAATTCCATAAGAGAGTGACACGTGGAACCGAAGGCAGATGATAGCTAAAACCAAAGATAATTGTTCCATTTATTATCGGAAAGAATGATGCTCATAAAGATGCAATAAATGTCTTCCATTCGGTAGAATTTAATGGAGAATATTCTACAGCATTTAGTACACTGTCTGTTACAAAGAATTTGTCATTCATGCTCACCGTTAGTCATTCTTCAATGACCCTCATAATTGACATTAAAGAAGGACATGATCCTAGGACCTTGCTCCCTAGGTGCAGCTATAAATAGTGAGATGTGTCATCAATGTAAAGTACACGAATTTTCTGGCAAACTTACGCTACAATTTATTCAAAGCTTTATACAATTTTACCTTCTTACTTTTTGATTTCATTACTATTGTGCCCGGAATCCGTGCTCCCGGAACTACTGTTTCTGCTATTTCATCTTCATCTCAAAGCTAAGTATTGCATATTTCTTCCGTTTTTGTATGATTTCATGATCGGATTAATTCACATGTCTAGAAACCACGTATAATTCAACTGTACCGTTTTACGCGTAAACACATATCATTAAGGATAAAATGAGAATTTTAGAGTTAATAATTATTTCTAAATACAGAAAGTTACATCCTCTCTGGGGTAACTAAAAACGAAAGTGTGTCACGTAAATTAGGATAAAAAGAGTAATAATTGGATGAAATATCAGGAGGTTAACTGGGCTTTAGAATTCGAAAGGTTAGATGCTATGTAATATGTTGGGAAAATACATAAATTACTCTCTAAAATTTATTCCCAAAAGTCATTTAAACACCTAAAATTTTACAGTCAATCTCTTATCTCCTATTCTTGTTCGGAACGGAATTGATACATGTATTGATGACGTACACGGTATATTGGCATTATGTTTATTGAAAATGAAATTAACAATCAAACAAAAGACAAATTTTGTAGTGGGATTATTTCATTTAATCTGTTCAACCACCCGAACCCTAGTTAGACATTAAACGCTTAAAAGTGGGCGAGGAATTGGGAAGATGAAATCATGACCAACGCAAACGGAGTGATTAGCAGTACAATGGAATATTTTCTCTTTTTCTTTTCCTCAACAGTGGCATGTTTAGGCTGAGACTTGATAACATATTAGTAACAATGCAAAATAGAAAAAAGCACCTTCTAAGGGATGGGTTGATTCGCATAAATTATAATGCCGGAATAGTTTGTGCTTTTTGTACATTATGCCCTTTTATAATTTTAAAATTTTAAAAATTATTTTTTAAGATTTTTTATGTGTAAAAGACAGATTGTTTACGTGTAAAAGTAAATTTCTCATATGTACGAAAAAAGGAAAAATCATAAAACTAAAAACAAGTTTGTAAATAACCACAAAATCAGTTGATCCGAAATGTTATACGATGATTCATAATAATGTATATCATTTTATTGGGCGATTTATAATAAATAGAATATTACACGCCTACACGGATTAGTCACTTTAAAAAGATATTTTTATAAATAGCGCATTGTTAGATACGTACTTAACATTTCGCATAAAATAACAAAATATACTTTCGTATAACTTAATATGATCGGTGGTGAAATTAGAAATTTTTTCAGTAGTGATTAAAATTGAAAGAAATGAAAAAGAATCTCCGACAAAGGATGTTTAAGATATATATAGTTCTAAAACTTACTACTTCCTATGTTTCAATTTAAGTGAACCTATTTCCTTTTTGGTATGTTCCAAAAAGAATGACTCATAGGTAACAAATTTGGCTTAAACTTAAAATTCTATTTTTAATAAGAAGTTTTTATAATCACACAAATATTCTGGGCCTCTTTTTGACTTGTTTAGGACAACAAATTCCAAAAGTCTTTATTTTTTTTTAAACTCCTTGCACAGTCAAACAAATTAGAATATGTAATATTTCATCTATATATGTAATATAATTTTTCGACAAAGAGTGATCAATTTCATTCCTAAATATGACTATTTTTACTACCGTTATACGGTAATTTTATTATGTTATGATAAAATTAGTGCTTGAACTCAAAAGTTTGGAATCTGACTGAAAAAAATATACGTATAAATGGATAGGTACAATGAGAGAAGGGTGACAAGGAAAAGTAAGGAGAGAAAGAGACAGAGAGAAAGAGATGGAGCCCTGACCCAATCTGTCGGTCGTCCTCTCGATTTCTGTCCCAAGAAAAAGGTACGCGGCAAACGAGGGTCCTCTTTTTTCCCTTTCTTTTTCAAATTCAAAAGCTTATGGACCCGTTGGGTCATAGCCCCTCATACTAATACACTATACTACTATACATTTTGTCTTGGAGTATGTAAATTGTTTGGTTTTATTTATGTTTTCTCAACTATCGAGCAACTCATAACTCAACTACTCCTCTGACTTACTTGTATGGCCTCATTAAATTCTAGATGTACCAAGTCTTCCCCCTGCTGTATCTATCCTTTCATAATGTATTCACAAGTGTAGTACTATTTGGACACCTAATTTTCTCATTATACATCTGTCACTTTAGTTAAAAAAAAAAAAAAAAAAAAAAAAAAAACTCTAATATCATAAGTGAGGTTTTTGAAGGATATATATATATAAAATCTTTATCATATTTTGTATAGGTAAAAAGACTATTTATTATAGACTCTCGGTTAAGACAAGCATAATCACAAAAGAAAAAATAAAATAATAACAATAACAAGATAATAATAAAATCGAAGCAGAAACAACTTAATCAGGTAAATATCTAAGAAAAAGAAAATGCGAGAATAGTACTAAAACTATATGACTCGCTCCGTTTCAATATATATATGCATCTATTTGATTGAGCATGAAGTTTTAAAAAAAAAAAGATTTTAACAATAAATTATTTTCAAATATGAAAAGGGGTCATTTTTTTGTACGGACTAAAAATGAAATATGTTCACGTAAATTAAAACGAAAGAAATAGAATAAAAATGAAATATACTCGACTGTCTACTAACCCTCAATACTAGTTCTCGATCTTTACACCCTCCTGTCATGATCATACCTCTGGTAATATGGAGATCTACCACTTTGGCAACAAAAACTTGTCCAAAATACAATATTCTTTACTCAAAAAAAAAAAAAAAAATCACAGATGCGTTAAATAACGGATAAAAAGGACATAAGAGGGTAATTATGACGCACTCATCACCATCCTACAATATACTTTGTTAGACTATCATCATCCTCTAAAATGGAGTCTTTTAGTCTTAGTTGACCAAGTAAAATAAAATCAAAAATTGATTGGCTACTTGTAGCTGCACCTGCATTCTTTGATTCATAAGCTACTATCACGACCATAGTAAAACACCGTTTTTAGTGATTGTCAGTGTGTTATTTATTGTATGTTTTTTTTTTACCACTGGGTGACACAATCATCTCTGTCCTAATACAAAATCTAATTGCGTGCTTTCTTGTTTATTTTGCTGCAACTAATCTTAGAATGTCTTTTACTGACTGCATTGATTTTGTTCATTTACTCTGGTCATGAGCACTGATTATGTGTACGAGGTCATTAGCTTTACGTTTCAATCCCATCCAATGGTTGTCAACAAGTTTGAATTTTTTTAAAAGGTTTTTTCATGCTAGTTTAGCTTTTATACCGTGATTATATTTTTAAAAAAATTACAGACCACTTAGAAGATAAATTTAGGTAATCATCAGTAATAAGTGAGATTAATAATCAAAAAATAAGTCAAATTCTTTGTTATAGTACACATTGATAGCTTTGAATTGATTTTACAATATAATACTGTAAGTTACTACCCCCCCCATTCCATTTTAAATGGTTATTACCAAACAAACTTAGTTCATAATAAACACTCTTTTGTTATTATTCTATTAAGAAAAGAATGACATATTTTTATGCTTGAGAATAATTTAACATCAAACTTTTAATTTTATTTTTTTTATCATTAAGAAGTTTTTATAGCCACACAATTATGACTATACAAAATTTATACCCTCGGTTCTTAAGATTACAAGTTTCAATAGTTTTCATATTTTTTTCTCTTAAACTCTACGCCGAGTCAAACTAGCTCATATAAATTGACACGAAGATAGTTTTTCTAAGACTAGAGTCTGAATAGTGATAAAAGATGATTTAATTAATAACCCTTATAATTAATATTACATTAAATAGTGTAATAACCCGATAGGTCATCTATGGTTTTAACCCCTAAATTTTGTGTTTCGAAACCTCAAATATCTCCTTTTAGTCGTCCTCGATTCACGTGCGCACTCCATGTCTTTTTTGGGAAGGCTTTTATGTGAAAAGCTTATTAAAATGTGAATTCATGCCTTAAAATTTATTTGAGTTGACTTCGATCAACGTTTTGAGCAAATGGACAAGGATGAGTGTTTTGATGGTTCCGGTGTGTCTGTATCGTGATTTGAGACTTTGACGTATGCCCAGAATCGAATTCGAAGGTCCCTAGCTCGAGTTATCGCAATTTGCTAAAAATTTAAAGTTTAAAGGTTTAGAGAATTTATGAATTTGACCGAAGTTTTACTTTGTTGCTACCGGGTTCGGATTCTGGTTCAGAGCTTGTATATGTTCATTACTATATTTATGACTTGTCTGCAAAATTTGGTGCAAAACGGAGCTGATTTGACGTGATTCGGACGTCCAATTGTTAAGATGAAAATTCTTAAATTTCATTTGTTTTGGTGTCTAATTCGTAGTTCTAGGTGTTATTTTAGTGTTTTGATCACACAAGCGAGTTCGTATGATATTTTTGGACTTGTGTGCATGTTTAGTTTGGAGCTCCAAGGGCTCCTCGGGTGCGTTTCGGATAGGCTACAGAGATAAGTTGGACTTAGAATCATAGCTAATGCCTTTTTGCTTATGGTTTCTGTTTGCGAGATCTGGCTCACATTTGCGAGCATTGCATTTGCGAGCATGGGCTGGGGGCTGGTTTCTCGCATTTGTGAGTACTCTGCCGCATTTGCGATAGAGGCAGGTTCGCATTTGCGAACAAGTAATTCGCATTTGCAGTGGGGACTAGGGGAAGATAGTTCACATTTGCAATCAATTTGGTCGCATTTGCAGTAAGGTCCAGTTCACATTTGCAAACAAATCATCGCAAATGCGATGATAGAAGAGGTGTGGGTTGTTTCACATTTGCCAAGAAAATCTCGCATTTACGAGGTTCGCAAGGTCGCAATTGCAACGTCTGCCTCTGGTCAAAAGTTGAGTTAGACGGGATTTTGGTTCATTTTTTCAAATTTTCAACCTAAAAACCTTAGAGGCGATTTTCCCAAGAGATATTCATCCTCAATTCATTGGTAAGTGACTCTTACTTACTTTTTTTCAATTACTCACTAAATTTCATAAGATTTCAACCTTAAATCTAGTATTTCATGGTAGAATTGGGGATTTGGGTAGAATTAGAGATTTTTGTAAAATTAGAATTTAGATCTCGAATTGAGGTCGGATTTCGAAACAAATTACGTAAAGATCGTGGGTAGTTCCTATGGCTTATTTTGAATCGTTTGGTCAATAATTTTCTAGATTTAGTTGGTTCAGAGGCTTATTCGAAAGGCAAGGTCGTGGTTGGACTTTGAGTTGACTGCGGAGCGAGGTAAGTGTCGCGGTTAACCTTGACTTGAGGGACTTGGACTTGTTTACCTATTTGCTACGTGTTTAAATGTGTGGGTACAATGTATATATGAGGTAATGAGTAATTATGCGTTGTTGTTGGGTTAAAGCATGTGTGTGGGACTTGTTTATTTGTAATTCATTGTCTTCTTTGATTATGATATCCATGCTTAGACTAATTTATTACTTAATTGATCGTTCTTTCCGCATTTATGAACTATTTGTGGTGATTGAGTATTTTTGGAAGTTGAGGTTAGCTATTTTGGAATCATTGTTGACCTAAAGTTTATTCTTGCCTATTCTATCTCCCAAATGTCTATATTCATTGCTACATGGTAAGAGAGAGTGCTAAAGCAAGAAGGGTGATACCGTACCATTATTATTATTTAATGGTGAGGTTAAAACTAAAAGTACGAAGGGTGATGCCGTGTCATTATTATTATTTCATGGTGAGCTTGAGAGTAAAAGCACGATGGGTGATGCCATGCCATCTTTATTCATTATGTTTCTCCGTTTTCATTGGTTGATGGTTTATTTGACTGTCTCATGTTGTCATATCCTGTTGTAGTTACAGTATCTCCCCCTTTCGCATGTCCCCTCCTAATCGTACGTGTTTAATCCCTCTTTGTTGTTATGTTGCACGTATATCTTTGTTTGTACATGTTTAATTACGTGGGTGTCCTATCATAGCCTCGTCGCTACCTCGTTGAGGTTAGGCTCGATACTTACGGAGTACATTGAATCGGTTGTACTCATACTACACTCTGTACTTCTTGTGCAAACTTTGGTACTGGTCCAAGATGTACGTGAGGTGCATTAGCTCAGATTGCATATTTGGAGATTCGAGGTAGATCTGCTGGCGTCCGAAGACCTTGAAGTCCCCTTCTTCTTTCCTTATTTACAGTTCATTTCATTCGAAACAGTTGTATTTATATCAGAATTTATTTGTAGAACTTCTAGAAGCTCGTGTACTACTGACTCCAGATCCGGGTTGTATTTAGATATGCTAGTTATTATGCTACTTCGTACTTCATTTTAGTTTCATCTCCATTTAATTGATTTATTTATTTAAATTTTTCTAAGAAATTGGTTTTTAAGAATTTCTCTAATGTTGGATTGCCTAGCTAGTGAAATGTTAGGCGCCATCATGGTCCTAAATGTGGGAATTCCGG
Source organism: Nicotiana knightiana (assembly GCA_005239525.1). NCBI lineage: Eukaryota > Viridiplantae > Streptophyta > Magnoliopsida > Solanales > Solanaceae > Nicotiana > Nicotiana knightiana. Next base: position 142,036 of record ML375031.1, read on the forward strand.
ATCGTGACAAGTTTGTATCACAACCTAGGTTTCCTAGGTCTCACGAGTCACGAGAAGGCTTACTAGAGTCTAGAGGATCGACACAGAGACGTATGTATTTATCTTGCAGTGGATATGGAGTTTAGGAACAATTTCACTTCTATTCTTCTCTATCGTGTGATTTTATTCTATCAATGATAATTGAACTCTTATATTCTTGTTCTCTCGTAGATGGTGAGGACACGTACTGCATCTTCAGCTGGACAGCAATCGGAGCCCCGAGTGGCAGCTCCTACGAGGGACAGGTGTCGAGGCCGAGGTCGCGCCAGAGGCAGAACTCAGCCTAGAGCTCGATCAGCAGCACTAGCAGTGGAGCCTCAGGTGGATTTTAATGAGGAGGTTCCAGCTCAGACTGTACCTGTTGGACTAGCTCAGGTCCCGGAGGCTCCACTTCTTCAGGACGCTTTAATCCGTTTGGTGGGCCTTGTGGAGAGTGCGACCCAAGACAGTATATTTTTGGTAGCACCCACCGTCTCTCAGGTTGGGGGAGGAGCACAGACTCCCGCTACTCACACTCTGGAGCTATGGCTCCCCAGTATCAGGCTCCAGCAACCTCGCTCCAGTTTTGTGGCCGCCATGTCTTCTGAGGCTTTATTGAGATTGGAAAGGTTTACCAAGCTCTTTCTAGTTCACTTTAGTGGTGCACCTTCTGATGAACCACATGATTATCTTGATTGCTGCCATGAGGGACTACAGAACATAGGTATAGTTGAGACCAATGGGGTTGATTTGTCGCGTTTTAGATGACGGGTTCCGCCAAGAGGTGGTGCAATGATTTTATGTTGACCAGACCATCTGGATCACCTGCTCTTACTTGGGATTAGTTCTCTCATCTATTTCTAGAGAAGTTCCTCCCCGTCACACTGAGAGAGGATTACTGCATGCAGTTTGAGCGTCTCCGGCAGGGCAGTACGACTGTTACTCAGTACGAGACCTATTTTGTGGATCTAGCTCGTCATGACCTTATCTTGCTTCCTACTGAGAGGGAGAGGGTGAGGAGATTTATTGATGGATTCACCTATACAATCAGGCTATAAACGACCAAGGAGACAAGGAGACTGGGGGCTATATTTCCTTGCAGGTGGTTGCAAATGTTGCTAGACGGATTGAGATGGTACTTATTCAAGAGAGGGGGTAGGGGTCTAATAAGAGGCCTCGCCATTTTGGTGGGTTCAGTGGTACATCGTTTGGAGGCAGGGGTACTTTTGGTAGATGCCATCCTCCTAGGCCGTTTTAGTCAGCGCTACAAGCGTCTCACAGTGCTTCTGGTAGTCTCGGCCCTTATGTGTCTCATCCTGACCAGCTAGCCTACAGTGCACCATCAGCTCCTATTAGTACACCTCCACTCCAGGTTTTTCAGAGCGGTTACCCAGGTCGACACGGTCATTTCTAGGGTCAACAGTCACATCAGCCGAGAACCTGTTATATTTGTGGTGATCCGAGGCACATTGCTAGAGTTTTCCCTCGGGCACCGGGCAGCACACAGCAACAGGGTTCTCGTGCCATGGTTCCGGCACCAGTTGCTTCACCGCCCACTCATCCAGCCTGAGGCAGGGGTTAGGCAGCCAGAGGTGGAGGTCAGGCCGTTAGAGGTGGAGGTCACGCTGTTAGAGGTGGAGGTTAGCCAGTTAGAGGTCATCCCATGGACGTGGTTCAGAGTGGTGGGACCCAGCCCCGATGTTATGCTTTCCCAGCTAGGCCTAAGGTTGAGTCATCTGACGCTGTCATCATAGGTGTTGTTCCAGTTTGGCATAGAGATGCTTCAGTTTTATTTGATCCGGGCTCTACTTACTCCTATATGTCATCCTATTTTACTTCATATCTGGTTGTGCCTCATGATTCTTTGAGTGATCCTGTGTATGTGTCCACACCTATGGGAGATTATATTATTTTAGATCGTATCTATTGCTCGTGTGTGGTTGCCATTGGGAGTCTCGAGACTAGCGTAGATCTCTTACTTCTTTACATGGTAGATTTTGATGTCATCTTGGATATGGATTGGCTGTCACCTTATCATGCTATATTTGATTGTCACACCAAGGCGGTAACCTTAACCTTGTCGGGGTTGCCTCGATTAGAGTGGAGAGAGACTTCTGCCATTCTACCAGCAAGGTTATCTCTTATGTGAAGACCCGACGTATACTCGAGAAGGGGTGTCTAGCTTATTTGGATTATGTCCGCGATTCTAGTGCGGAGGTTCCTTCCATGGATTCAGTACCAGTTGTTCGTGATTTCTAGAGGTGTTCCTACAGATTTCCCATGGATGCCACCCAACAGAGATATTTACTTCTGTATTGATTTGGCTCCGAGCATGTAGCTCAATTTCTAAATTGTCAGTAAGTAAAGTACGAGCATCAGAGACCTGGTGGTTTGCTTCAGAAATTAGAGATTCCTGAGTGGAAGTGGGAGCGTATCACTATGGATTTTGTTGTTGGAATCCCATGGACTTAGAGTGGAGAGAGACTCCTGCCATTCTACCAGCAAGGTTATCTCTTATGTGAAGACTCGACGTATACTCGAGAAGGGGTGTCTAGCTTATTTGGATTATGTCCGCGATTCTAGTGCGGAGGTTCCTTCCATGGATTCAGTACCAGTTGTTCGTGATTTCTGGAGGTGTTCCTACAGATTTCCCATGGATGCCACCCAACAGAGATATTTACTTCTGCATTGATTTGGCTCCGAGCATGTAGCTCAATTTCTAAATTGTCAGTAAGTAAAGTACGAGCATCAGAGACCTGGTGGTTTGCTTCAGAAATTAGAGATTCCTGAGTGGAAGTGGAAGCGTATCACTATGGATTTTGTTGTTGGACTCCCATAGACTTAGAGTAAGTTCAATGTGGTATGGGTCATTATGGGTAGGTTGAACAAGTCAGCGCATTTCATTCCTGTGGGAGTTACTTATTATTCAGAGGCTGAGATCTATATCCGCGAGATCGTCCGTCTTCACGGTGTGCCCGTGTCTATTATTTTTTATCAAGGTGCGCAGTTCACCTCGTGCTTCCGGAGGGCAGTACAATGTGAGTTGGGCACGCAGGTCGAGTTGAGCACAATATTTCATCCACGAACGGACGGACAGTCGAGCACACTATTCAGATATTGGAGGATATGCTTCGCGCTTGTGTTATAGATTTTGGGGGTTCTTGGGCTCAATTCTTGCCACTTGCGGAGTTTTCCTACAACAACAGCTACGAGTCGAGAATTCAGATGGCTCCCTATGAGGCGTCATACAGGGGGCGGTGCCGATCGCCAGTTGGATGGTTCGAGTCGGGGGAGGCTTAGTTGTTGGGTACAGATTTGGTACAGGATGCCTTGGATAAGGTCAAGATTATTCAGGATCGACTTTGCACAGCTCATTCTAGGCAAAAAGGTTATGCCGATCATCGAGTTCGTGATGTTGCATTCATGGTCGCATGTCCCCTCCCAATCGTACGTGTTTAATCCCTCTTTGTTGTTATGTTGCACGTATATCTTCGTTTGTACATGTTTAATTATGTGGGTGTCCTGTCATAGCCTCGTCACTACCTCGTCGAGGTTAGGCTCGACACTTACGGAGTACATTGGATCGATTGTGATCATACTACACTCTGTACTTCTTGTGCAGACTTTGGTACTGGTCCAAGCTGTACGTGAGGTGCATTAGCTCAGATTGGCATATTTGGAGACTCGAGGTAGATCTGTTGCCATCTGCAAACCTTGAAGTCCCCTTCTTCTTTCCTTATTTACAGTTCATTTCATTCGAAACAGTTGTATTTATATCAGACCTTATTTGTAGAACTTCTAGAAGCTCGTGTACTAGTGACTCCAGATCCGGGTTGTATTTAGATATGCTGGTTACTATGCTACTTTATACTTCATTTTAGTTTCATCGCAGTTTAATCAGTTTATTTATTTGAACTGTTCTAAGAAAAAGAATTTCTCTAACATTGGCTTGCCTAGCGAGTGAAATGTTAGGCACCGTCACGGTCCCGAAGGTAGAAATTTCGGGTCGTGACAAATAATTTGCTGAATTACTGATATTTTTCTTATTGACTTATAAGGGTTATGGTAGGATGAATAAGGTCGTTTAATTCTTAAATAGTGATTTTAGATTCGAGCTAAGTATTGTTACGGTAAAATTGTCCGTAATAAATGATCAAATGATAGAACGCCACGTGAAACAGAAGACAGATGAAAGGCGAATCATGTGACAGCCAGTACCGGAAACAATAGCTGCAGTTGATATCAGATAAACCCCGAAAGGAGCCTGGTTAACGGGAGCAATTCGAATGTTTGTCATCGGATAACATTCAACGAAGAATATTCTCTAACATTAAATGGGTAGCCGTTGCAGATAATATGTGCATTCATGGCTGTCGTTACATATTCATCAATGACCCTTTATTATCATTTAAGAAGGGTTTGATCCTAGGATCTTGTTTCTATATGTATAACTATAGATAGCAGGTTCAATAGCCATTGTAAGGCATGAAATTCTTGGCAAAACTTATATTGTATTACACTTTCACTCTCAATTAAAATAACTTTATTTCTTTCTATATTATTCTTATTTCTATCCTCGGCGTTCTCCGAGCTAGGTTTGCCATCTTCTTCAAACTTAATCGCTAAGTCTTATTTTTAATCTTGTTTATTTATCATTTTTGGATCAAACCAGTTAACCTATTTATAAACCACATAACAAATTCAGTTATACCGTTTTACGATTAAATAAATATGAAAAAATTCCTATCATGAAATAGTTCCCCTTTTAATGGGCATTATGCCGCCCCAATCCGAATAAATATACGAATACCGAATATATGTGTGAGAAACCAAAAATAATACCTATAGTAATTTTCTTATTGAGAAAGGAGGTGAGAAGTAGAGGGGGTGGGTGGGGGGAGGGGGTTCGTGGTCATTTCCGGAAGTCCAGCTGGTAGGGTCAGAGTCTGCCCATAGCTTTTGTCCTGTTCACGTTTGGCCTTCAAGTCTTCATCTCCTTTTTAACCTCGTTATAATCCCCCAAACAACAAATCATTCTCTTCATCATCACACTCTCTCTCTCTCTCTCTTAATTTCCTTCTCCTCCCCCTAGAAGAAAGGCGAAAGTCTTGGGGGATAAAAGGATAAGAGAGGGACAGAGAAAAAACTACACCAATAATTTAAAAAAACTCCTAATAATCAAGAAAGGGAGCTTTTCTATTGTGGGGAATGTTGTCTGGCTCGAGGAATCTTTAATCTTGATCAAATTCTTTACACAGATCTATTATTATTTATGTTCTATAAATTCTTTTAGATCCTATGTAGATCTATAAATGTTTGTTGTTAGATCTATGAACTTTGATCATGTTTTTTTTGCGTCGTCGGACCAGGCTTCATTCCCCTCAAAGATTGCTGCCATATATTAGTATCACGATTAAGATCTTTTTTGGTATACAAATAAGGTGAGGCCCATGTTTAATTTCTTTTTAGTTTATTTGTTTGTCAGTTATAAGTGCTATATTCAACATTTGGGACAAATTTGTACTTGTTTATTAACCTAGTTTGGTATGTCCGTTATATATCTGCAGATTGGTGTAATGATAAGGATCTTGACTTTAGTCTTGAGTTCTGATTCTCATTTTTCATCATTACAACCTTTTTACATACTCTGTGTTTCATAACCTTGGTTTCTTTTGTCAGTAAATAACTTTTTTTCATCATTGTGTTATGATTGGTGTATCATGGCTTTTTTTGGTCTTTTTCTGCAAAATTTTTAGATCTGTTTTCTGGCTTTCTACTTTGCTCAAACCCTTTCTTCTTTCAATTTTCTGCACAAAGGCACACACGCGCACTCTCTCTCTCCACACACACACACACTAGATAAGGGATTATGTTATCGAGATGCTATCTTTATGAATAACTTAACCTTTATATCTAACTTGTTTTACATTGCCATGTCTTAAGGATTTACTTTGGTCAACTGAAGCACGATTGAGTGTTTATTCAGTCTGGTGCATTAAGCTTCCGCGATATGCAGGGTCTATTGTAATCTTATATATCTACCAGAGGTTGTTTCTAATGTTTGAACCAGTGACTTCGAGGTGACTTCCTGGCCACACAATGACTTTTTGGTCACACGGAAATAACTTTACCAGTTACGCCAAGATTTGTTGTATTACCTATATGACCATAAGCTTTTATTCCTCAAGTTTACATTCTATTACTGTATTGCCAGACTATTGAGTTTTGTTTGTGTACTGTTGGTGTCAAGTCTATGTCCATTGGCTTCAACTTTAGGCTTGTTCTTGAACTTTATGAAACAGACTCCTCTGATATAAGTGGTGCATTTTGCAGTTTTTATCGTCAACACGAAGGCACATGTAACAGCTGATTGATCTATTGATTATTCTTATATTCATTCACAGTTAATCGTTTACACTATCAGCAAAATTTTACTTGTTTTTAAAATGCTACTTGTCTAATTTTGCAGGTTCTTAATGCCATTGACAATGGGTAGCTTTAAATACTTTTAGTAACTTGATAATGCAAAAAAAATATTATACTTTCAATGCAAAGACGTGTTAACCCTGTGAACACTACTTCTAGCGATTGTATATGTAAAAGTATTTGCTAGTGTATTTCTGTTTCTATGGTGCAGTACTGTTGAGTATTTAGTGATTGTTCTTTTTTTTTTTTGTGCAAACAGGACTAGGTTTAATTATTCTTATAGCTCTTAGGTTTGAGTTGAGCAAACAAGAGAGGAAAGTCATTAATGAATACAAAGAAAAACATCTGACTGGAAATGAATGATATAAAAAGGTGAGGTAGACATCCTGCTGAGAAAAGAAAGATAAGCTATGTAGACCTATAGGAGAGATAACAACTATTAAGAATCTAGAAAACCTAGATTTCTGAAGTAGTACTAACTTAGTCACATTTAAATTATTAATGATGAATGTTTCAAGAAATTATGCAGTCATCTGGTTAATTGGTGTTTTTCACAATATTTGAATGAAAGTGTATTGCCGGCTATTCATGCTCTTTCAGCAACACCAAAAGGTAGTGTTGGCCTTTGAACTGATAAGAAAGGGCAGTTCAGTGCACGAAGTATTCTCGTTCACGCAGGGATCGGGGAAGAGTCGCACTTTAAGGAGTTGGCCTTTGAACTGATAAGAAAGGGCAGTTCAGTGCACGAAGTATCCTCGTTCACGCAGGGATCAGGGAGGAGTCGCAATTTAAGAAGTATAATGTAGGCAGCCTACTCTAATGCAAGCATCAGCGGCCAATTCCGCGACCTTTGAACTGATGGTGATCAAGAAATTGTTATTGGTGATTTTTAATCTTTTGACTTTACAAGCTTGAAAGTGGAAATGTTAGCTTTTGTGTTACTAATTTTTTACACACATACACACTCGCAAAGAAAGTTAGCTCGATTTTGATGCATGAATGGTCCATTCGTTGACTATTTACTACATTGTCTGGTGCATTAAAAAGAAAAGCTTTGAGAGTATAACATATCAACTGTGCCTGTACCCATTAGTTGCAGCATAAAGTAATACTGATTTATCAACACACCGGGGAAAATCACTATAATATCTTACTTTTATTTTTTTATTCAAGCTAAACACCAAAGCTATGGGACTTTTGGCACGATCCCTACCTGTAAAAAGAATACATGGAGTAGGACATAAACCTTGACCTTTTGCCTCCAAGATGAGATGAAGAATGAGAGCTCATTCTTGTACATTGTGCAATGTCAGCAATAATTAAAAGGGAGAGGGCTCCTCTTCTTTATTTGAATTTTATTTAATATTAGAAAGATCAACACCATTCTCATATAGTTATGGTAGATATTAGCAATCTTCAAAAAGGAAGTGACCAGAATAAAACTATAATACCCATTAAGAGATTTGGTTGGCGTTTGGACAACATTTGGTGAAAGCTGAAAAAAAGTATGCGAAGTCAAAATTATGTTTAGAAATATATTTTACCTTAAAATATAGTTAAACAGTAGTGAGTAAAAGCTATTATTTCACTTAAAATACTTAAAACAAGTTTATCAATATTCCACTAGTATGCAAATAATGATGGACTACTCAAAATTTGCAAATATGAAAATTCGTAGTAGTATGTTAAATATCAAACGGGGTCTTCTCAGGTGTACATGAAAAAGCACTTGTAAATGTGATGTTGAGTACTAGCCTAAATTTCTATGTTTGGAGACATCTCATAGCTTTATTTGATGTTTACTGATTTGTGTGCGTGGTCCGTATCATTTTACGGAAAGCTTTTACGTAAAGTTTTAAAAAAAAAAGTGATTTTTGACTTAAAATAGGGCTTGAGTTGACTATGGCCAACGTTTGTGGTAAACGACCTCGGATTGGTATTTGACGATTCCGGTAGGTTCGTATGATTTTTTTTATTTGTACGCACGTTTGGCTGGGGTCCGGTGTGACCCGAGCGTGTTTCGGCACATTATGTGAAATATTCTGAAAAATGAATTTTCTAGTTAAACATCTTAAGTTTTGACGATCGATTCTTGTTATTTGATGTTATATTGATGATTTGAGGTAGTGGGCGAGTTTATATGATGTTATTATACTTGTGTGCATGTTTAGTGTAACGACCCGACCGATCGTTTTGAGCTTTAATGTTCCATTCGGTGGCTTGAGACTTTGAGTAGCTTCATATAATATATTATGACTTGAGTTTATCGTCGTTTTTGGTTTTCGAGTAGTTCAGGATTGATTTGGAAGAATGACTCTTAATTTGGAAGCTTTAAGTTGGAAGAGTTGCCAAGGTTTGACTTTTGGGTAAACAGACTCGGAATTGGATTTTGATAGGTTCGTATAATAACTTAAACTTGTACGTATGTTCTGATTTGGTTTCGAAGGTTCCTAGAAGAACTTGACACTATTTGTCAAAAGTTGGCAATTTGAAGAACTTAAGAGTTCATAAGTTTGACCAATAGTTGGTGTTGATGTTATTGGACACCAATTTTTGTCCCGAGACTTTGGATAGGTCTATATAATTGAATTGAGCTTGTGTGCAAAGTCTGAGAAGTAATCCAAAGTATTTAAATATGACTCAAATACTCTTTTGAAAGAATGGAGATTTAACAACTTAAGAGAAATTCTATTTGGTTTGATCCTCGATTTTTTGTTGTGATGTTCTCGTGGGTCTTTTGTGGACTTTGAATAAGTTTGAATCATGTATTTGTACTTGTTGGTATGATTGGATGGGGTCTTGAAGGGCTCGGGTGTATTTTGGATCATTGGTTGAGAAACTAGTTAAGGATTTGGAGTTTGACCATGGTCAATATCGGGTCAAGATGAGCTCTTTTCGGTGTATTGAGTGCGGAATCAAGTTCGTAGCATATCTTATGATTGAAATGCATATATGATTTGTGTCCGCGAGGTTCCTAATAAGATTTGGGTGCTAAAACAAAGATTTTAATGCTATTTTTTTAAGGTGTAATAATTACAAAAATACCATTTATGTCCTTGAAATTTTTAAACTTCCTTTAAAATTTCAAAATATCATATCTTCCTCGTTCAAAGGCCAAATAGGGTGATTCAAAAGGCTATCTTGGGTGTAATCTCATAAGGATCATGTTGGACTTATCAAACGTGAGTTTAGGAATCATCTGTGATCTGAATCGGATGGGGAAAGTAATGCATTTTTACTTGTTTCAAAATTTAGTTTCTTTTTTCTCACAAGCTTTTTGAGCTCGATTTTGAGCGATTTGGGAGGGGATTTTCACTACTTGGATTGGAATTCGAGCCGTTCGGAGGTCGTTTCACTTGGAAAGTGCTTCTTACAGTGTTGAGTTAGCTTATTTGAGATACAGGTGATGGAGGCAGCAGACCCAGGCTGTGAGAGCTTCTTGGATCACAAGGATTCAAGTTAGAGCTGCTTAGTTCGTCGCAGTCCCTAGGAGTCCTTTTCCTACATTTATACTCTCAATTCTCTATCCGAACATTATTGTATTTTTGAGATATTTTCATGTATTCATTTAGAGCTCATGACTTTATACTAATTAGTCCTGGGGATTTGTTGTGATTATCACCGTGTTGGCTTATGATTCAGATTGAAGCGTGTATCTTTGAATTTCTACCATCCACTCGTACGTTATGTTGAGCATTTGGCATCAGCTATACATCGACGACCTGTGATGTCATGGATGAGGTGCGATATATGTTCTTCGTGTTGTGGAGATAGGTCAATCTGGAGGACTTGAGGCCAAGTTTAGATTGCAGTTTGGACTCGATGGTTTCAGTTGCATGAGTATGTGCTTTCAAACTCATATGTTCGGTAGTTCTCTGAGGGTAGGATTGATGGCTTGGTGAGTGATTTGATAGCTATATGATGAGTATGATGTGACCGCGGAGTGTGTTTAGATAGTCTAGATGTAACGGTAATTTTTTTGCTTGGGATGCAAAAGGATTATGGATGATTGATTTCTGTCTTGATATGTTGTATAGTCTCGTGTTTTGAGCGTGTTGAGGGAATCTTTCAGGTTGTTCAGTTGTGGAATGATGTAGGCTATTATGTCTTGTTGACAAGTTTAGACTCAGAAGATTAAGTGATTGCATTGTGGTTGTGACCATGATAGGGGGTAGAGAGATGACAGTTTGAGGCGAAGTAGGTGGGTTATCTCCTGCGGGATGTTCTGAGATTGTATGATCCCTATGAGGTTTCTGTGAAGAGTTTTCTTTCTACTAGTGGGATGCTTATGGACTGCAATTTGAGTTCGGTCGCTTGAGGAAGATTGCACAACTGTCAAGAGGATGGATATGCGCTTAGCAGGTGATTTTAGCTATTTTATGATTAGATCTTCATAAGAGTAAGAAGGATTTAGTCGAATTACAATGCGAGATTATGACAATGATGAAATAAGGGTGTTGTGGATTGTCAGGTGTTATGTTCTATGGCTTCGATCCAAGTAAGGGAGTCTACTATTGACAATCAGATTGCATAGTCATATGTTAGATTAGTTTTGGTCTGAGGCATAATTGTGGAAAGGTTATGACTTGAAGAGGTTGGTTTCAAGGATGACTCGAGTAAGGAAATTTCTGGGTTCATGATGTATTATACTTTATGGGTGTATGAAAATCTTGGAATGATTCGGGTTTCCATTCATGGTAGACATAGTGTGCATGGAGTAGGGATTCACTTGGTTGCTTAAATATGGGGGTTACTTCTTGAGGTATTTGTATGCTACTAGAGTACCAGTCGTTCGGCTCGTATTGACGGTGCAATGGGGGATTTAAGTAGAGTGGATGACTCTGGAGAAGGTTTTAATGAGTTTATGTTTTATATGTGGTATTTGTGGATTTCCCGAATTTATACATGGCTAAGATCTGAGATTTGCATTAGTTGGTGCCGAGACTTATGGTATTCTTGTGTTATTAGTGATTCTATATTTCGGTATCAACGAGGTTAATGAAATAACTTTAGATCCACAAAAGGTCTATTTAGAGTGGGTATCTCGGTTGCGTCATCATTGTACTTCACAGGGAACATAATGGTTTATGGGCTTTCAGACGACGTGGCTCATGTTAGGATCTCTTGTGGTGAGATTTGGTTTAGGATCGTTGTACTGGCAAGGAGAAGTTATAACTCGAATGCCAGTCGAAAAGAATTCAAAAAAATAGGTCAACTTGGTGGTGGTTTGGGTCACTATAGTAACAAAGGTGATTGATTCCTTTAGTCTAGTGACGCTTTACCGGTGTTTTGTGACAATACTCTTGGTTTTGGCGGCCTACATGACTTGGTTGAGTTTGGGGGACTAAGTTCTGATGGTTTGATTATGTGAGGATGTCATAACCCAAAATCCAACTAGTCGTGATGGCATCTAACCCAACTCGCTAGGTAAGCCAATTAACAACTAACCAATTCCAATGAAAATAATAAGGCAATTATTAAAAGAAAATATCTGAAACTAATACATTTTCCAAAGACTAATAGTACAAATCATGAGCTTCTAAGATTAGAATTTACAAAGCTGGTATGAAATAAGTAAATCATCTGTTCGAAATGTATATAAACAGATTTTTATAAACCTAAGGCTACCATGAAAAAGAGGTAAACCGGAACGCAGGTATGTCTTCAATTACATCTCCCATCGATCACAACCACATCAACAACCAATATCTACACGCAAGCTAAGGTGAAGAAGTTTAGTATGAGTACAATTGACCCCATGTGCTCCATATATAATAAACCTAACCTTAGGTTGAAAGTGGTGACGAGCTGGAACAAAGGTCGGCTCTAACACCAATAGTCAACTGTCACGCCCCGAAATCCCACCATCGGGCCGTGATGGCGTCTAATGTTGAACCCGCTAGACAAGCCAACGTATAGAAATAAACTAGCAAATTAACACCAATTTAATAGGATAAACTAAACGGTTCATTATTTAACAACGGAATTTAAATGTGGTTTCAAGCTAAATAAGGATAACATAATACAACAACGCGTAAATTTCCCAAAACCTAGAGTCACAAACTCATGAACTGTCTAAGAGTGCTAAATACAAGTCTGAAAGGAAATACATGTCTGCCTTTGAAATTGAAGGATAAAAACAAGACAGAATCAAAGACAAGGGGATAGAAGAGACGCCAAGGCCCACGAACGCCATCGGGTATACCTTGAAGCCTCTATGATGAGCTGGAAGACACTCCCACTAATGATGTCCTCCGGGTCCGGCCGCGTAATCTGCACAAAATAAAGAAGTGCAGGTGTAGCATCAGTACAACCGACCCCATGTACTGAGTAAGTAACCAGCCTGACCTCGACGAAGTAGTGACGAGGCTAGAACCGGACTACCAAATAATCCTGTGCAGTTCAAATAAATATATCTATAGAAATAACGGCAGGAAGTAAACAATATAGTACAATTACGGGAAAAACATGCCACAGTACAAAAGGGAAAAGAAAACACTTATTTAAGTAACAGAACAAGGTAACTGACTAGTATCAGAATAACAACAGGGAATAAACAAGTGCACGACATCATCCTTTGTGCTTTACTCTCGTACTCACCAAAACAAGTGCACGACATCACCCTTCATGCTTTACTCTCATTCTCACTAAGACAGGTGCACGACATCACCCTTCGTGCTTTTAATAGGAATCATGGCACGACATCACCCTTCGTGCTTTACGCTCTTCCTTACAATAGAAAACAGTGCACGACATCACCCTTCGTGCCTTAACACTCTTCCTCACCCAAACAGAAATCACAACCAAGGGCAAGGGAGTAAACAAAATGGGAATAGAAATCCCGGCAAGGGAACAGTAACAAAAATCTCAACATCCCAGCAAGGGAGACAATATCAAAAGCAACAATGACCCGGAAAGGGTATATTTAAGTAACTCTTTCTCATTCTTTCACTTTCATTTCCATGATTTATTCTATCACTTGAGCCAATGCTCCAAAGGATGTAATAGCTCATATTTCTTCATTATTCAATTCACAAATTGAGCCAATTCTCCAAATACATACTATCTCATATCTCTTCATTATTCAATTCACAATTTGAGTCAATGCTCCAAAGACATACTATCTCATATTTCTTCATTATTCAATTCACAATTTGAGCCAATGCTCCATAGACATACTATCTCATATTTCTTCATTATTCAATTCAACTTTTGAGCCAATGCTCCAAAGACATACTATCTCGTATTTCTTCATAGTTCGTCACAATTTATAGAAATCATCAATTAAGCATGGAAATTATCAAGAAATCAGAATATTCACAATATAAGGACTCACGGTCATGCTAGACACCAACGCATAGATACTCGTCGCCTATACATCGTATTTGACAAATAGCAAGTAGGAAATTATACTCAACTCCTATTTCCTCAAGCTAAGGTTAGACCGAACACTTACCTCGGGTCCAAGGTATAGCAATCAACCCTCTAACACCGCCTTTCCTTTAGAATTCGACTCCGAAATTGTATTATCTAGGCATAATCAACTCAAGTATATCAATAAGGATTCAAAGATTCAATTACATGGCCTAATTACCCATTTCTTAGCATTCTTTCAAATTCAACTAAATTCGACCCCGGGCCCGCTCGCTCGGATTCTTGCAATTCTCGAAGGGAACACTCACCCAAAGCCTAAGGATCATAAATATACAATTTTTACTTGATTTCATGGCCAATTCACAGAAAATTCTAAGGTGATTACAAGTTCTAGGTTACTACCCAATTTCTTGAATTTTTGCACTAATTTGTGTAGTTAATTAGGCTAAGATACATGCATGAAACAAATTTATGGGTGGAAATTACATACCTCATAAGACCTGGTCGAAAGCTCTTAAAAATGGTGGAATTCGCCTAAGGAAGAAGGTGAAAAATGAGAGAAATGGGTTTAAAACCCGTACTTCAACTCACTGCCTGAACAGTGATCGCTCCTCCAATGGCTGGGACTGCACCTGCGGAACTGGGCTGGGGGATCTAGGATCACACCTGCGATAGGGGAGACCGCACATGCGGTCTCGCTCCTGCGAGAAATGCGACGCACCTGCGATGGCTGGCCAGGCCACTGGTGAACGCACCTGCGATGCCTAGGACCGCACTTGCGGTCTCGCACCTGCGATGCTGGGCAACCGCACCTGCGGTCACACCAGAGCAGGTGCACCAGCAGCTGAGTTTGCTGGTTTTTAGCCCCGTTAGGTCCCCGGAAGGCACCTGGGCCCACCCGAGCCCTAATCCAAATATACCAACGAGTCCCAAATCATAATACAGACTCGCTCGAGCCTTCGAAACACTCAAAACAATGCTAAAACTCGAAATCACACCCCCAAACCTCAAGAACCAAACTTAGGAATTTTAAGTTTTCTAACTTCGCTAACAACGTGTCGAACTGACCTATACATCTCGGAACAACACCAAGATTTACAGATTACTCACACAACATCCTACGAACTCACCAAATTTTATAGATTACTCACACAACGTGCCGAACTGACCTATACATCTCGGAACGACACCAAATTTTATAGATTACTCACACAACATCCTACGAACTCACCCGTACGATCAAATCACCCAAACAATATCATACACATAGAATTAAACCTCAATATCCATGAATTCTATTTAATTTCCTAAAAACATCAAAGTTTCCATTTTTAAGTCCGAAACACGTCAAATGAAATCCGTTTTCAACCAAACTTTACAGAAAGTGCTTAAACCATACATAAGACCTGTACCAGGCTCCAGAACCAAAATACGGGCCCGATACCATCACTTTCTAATCAGATTTCATTTTCAATTTCCTTAAATATTTTCAGAAAATAATTTTACTCAAAAATTCATTTCTCGGGTTTGGGACCTCGGAATTCGATTCCGGGCATACGCCCAAGTCCCATATTTTCTTACGGACCCTCCGGGACCCTCAAATCACGGGTTCGGATTCGTTTACCCAAAATGTTGACCAAAGTCAAATTTATTCATTTTAGTATCAAATCTTAGTATTTTTCACAGAATTTCATATTTAAGCTGTCCGGCTACGCGCCCGGACTGCGCATGCAAATCGAGGCCAATACAAATGAGGTTTTCAAGGCCTCGGAAGTACGGGATGGGTAATAACATAGGTGATGACCCCTTTGGGTCATCACATTCTCCACCTCTAAAATAACCGTTCATCCTTGAACGGACAGAAGAAGGAAGTAACTGAGACGGGAAATAAATGAGGGTAACGGCTCCGCATATCGGACTCGGACTCCCAGGTCGATGCCTTAGGAGACTAACCTCTCCACTGAACACGAACAGAAGGGAAACTCTTGGATCTCAACTGACAAATCTGCCAGTCTAGAATAGCTACCGGCTCCTCCTCATAAGATAAGTCCTTGTCCAACTGGACAGAGCTGAAATCTAACATGTGGGATGGATCGCCGTGATACCTCTGAAGCATGGACACATGAAAGACTGGATGTACGATTGATAAGCTAGGTGGCAATGCAAGTCTATAAACCACCTCTCCCACTCTATCAAGAATATCAAACGGACCAATGAATCTAGGGCTAAGCTTGCCCTTCTTCCCAAATCTCAGCACGCCCTTCATAGGCGACACTCGGAGCAGTACTCGCTCACCAACCATGAAAGCCACATCTCGAACCTTGTGATCTGCATAACTCTTTTGCCTGGACTGAGCTGTACGAAGCCATCCTAAATGATCCTGACCTTGTCCAAGGCCTCCTGAACCAAATCTGTACCCAACAACCGAGCCTCTCCCGGCTCAAACCATCCAACCGGAGATCGACACCGCCTACCATATAAAGCCTCGTGAGGAGCCATCTAGATAATCGACTGGTAGCTGTTTTGTAGGCAAACTCTGCTAAAGGCAAGAACTGATCCCATGATCCTCCAAATCAATGACACAAGCCCAGAGCATATCCTCTAATATCTGAATAGTCCGCTCGGAATGCCCATCCGTCTGAGGATGAAATGTTGTGCTCAACTCTACTTGGGTGCCAAACTCTCGCTGAACTGCTCCCCAGAAATGCGAGGTAAACTGCACACCCCGGTCCGAAATGATAGATACCGGCACACCATGAAGGCGAACAATCTCCCGGAAATAGATCTCAGCTAACCTATCGGATGAATAGGAGACTTCCACAGGAATGAAATGCGCTGACTTGGTCAGCCTATCAAAAATGACCCAAACTGCATCAAACTTCTTCCGGGCCAACGGGAGTCTAGTAACGAAGTCCAGAGTGATCCTCACTTCCACTCAGGAAGCTCAATCCTCTGAAATAAACCACCAGGCCTCTAATGCTCATGCTTAACCTGTTGACAATTCAAAAACCGCACCACATATGCCATAATATCCTTCTTCATTCTACGCCACCAATAATGCTACCGCAAATCCTGATACATATTCGCGGCGCCCTGATGAATAGAGTACTGGGAACTATGGTTCTCCTCTTAAATCAACTCTCGAACCCCATCAACATTGGGCACACAAACTCGCCCCTGTAATCTCAAAACACTATCATCATCTAAGGTCACCTTCTTGGCACCTCCGCGCTGCACCGTGTCCCTAAGGACACACAGATGGGGATCATCAAACTGCCGATCACGGATACGCTCCAATAATGAAGAATGAGCAACCGTACAAGCCAACACTCGACTAGGCTCAGAAATATCCAACCTCACAAATTGATTGGCCAAAGCCTGAACATCCAAGGCAAGCGGCCTCTGACTGACCGGAATAAAAGCAAGATTTGCCCATACTAGCTGACTTCCTACTCAAAGCATCGGCCACCACATTGGCCTTCCCCGGGTGATATAAGATGGTAATATAATAATCCTTCAACAACTCCAACCATATTCTCTGCCTCAAATTCAACTCTTTTTGCTTAAACAAATACTGAAGACTCTTATGATCAGTGAACACCTCACACACCATGCCATACAAGTAGTGCCTCCAAATCTTCAATGCGTGGATGATGGCTGCCAACTCCAAATCATGCAGTGGATAGTTCTTCTCATAAATTTTCAACTGCCTCGAAGCATAAGCAATGACCTTGCCATCCTGCATCAATAATGCACCAAGCCCAATATGGGAAGCATCACAATAGACCGTATAAGGCCCTGAACCTGTGGGCAAAACCAATACCGGTGCTGTAGTTAGAGCTATCTTGAGCCTCTGAAAGCTCGTCTCACACTCGTCCGACCATCTGAATTGGGCACCCTTCTGGGTCAACCTGGTCATTGGGGCTGCAATGGATGAGAACCCCTCCACGAACCGACGATAATAGCCTGCCAATCCCAAGAAACTCTGAATCTCTGTAGCTGATGCTGGTCTAGGCCAGTTCTTGACTGCCTCAATCTTCTTCGAGTCAACCTGAATACCCTCTGCTGATACAACATGACCCAGGAAAGAAACTGAACTCAACCAGAACTAGCACTTCAAAAACTTTGCATAAAGCTGACTATCCTTCAGAGTCTGAAGAACCACTCTGAGATGTTGCTCGTGCTCCTCCTGACTGCGGGAGTATATCAATATATCATCAATGAAGACTATCACGAACGAGTCCAAATAAGGCCTGAACACTCGGTTCATCAAGTCCATAAAAGCTGCTGGGGCATTTATCAACCCAAACGACATGACTAGAAACTTGTAATGCCCATACCGAGTGCGGAAAGCGATCTTAGGGACATCGGATGCCCTAATCCTCAACTGATGGTAGCCAGATCTCAAGTCTATCTTCGAAAATACCCTGGCACCCTGAAGCTGATCGAACAAATCATCAATCTTGGGTAGCGGATACTTATTCTTGATTGTAACCTTGTTCAATTGCCGGTAATCAATACACATCCTCATCGAACCATCCTTTTTATTCACAAACAATACTGGAGCACCCCAAGGAGAAATGCTGGGCCTAATGAAACCCTTCCCAAGCAAATCTTGCAACTGTTCCTTCAACTTTTTCAACTCTGGCGGGGCCATGCGATACGGCGGAATAGAAATGGGCTGGGTGCCCGGAGCCAGATCAATGCAAATATCAATGTCCCTGTCGGGTGGAATCCCCGACAGGTCTGAAGGGAAAACCTCAGGAAAGTCACGAACCACGAGTACCGAATCAATAGAGGGAACCTCAACACTGGAATCACGCACATAAGCCAAATAAGCCAAACACCCCTTCTCGACCATATGCCGAGCCTTCACGTACGAAATAACACTGCGGGTAGAACGACCAGGAGTTCCTTTTCACTCCAATTGGGGCAAATATGGTAAGGCTAAGGTCACCGTCTTGGCATGACAATCCAAGATAGCATGGTATGGGGATAACCAGTCCATCCCCAATATAACATCAAAGTCGACCATACCTAAGAGCAACAAATCAACATGGGTCTCAAGACCCCCAATCACCACAACACGAGAACGATGGACACGATCGGCCATGATAGAATCAATCACTGGTGTAGATACATAAACAGGAATACTCAGTGGATCACTAGGCATGACCAGGTATGGTGCAAATTAAGAGGACACATACGAATACGTATACCCTGGGTCAAACAACACTGAAGCATCTCTATCACAAACCCGAATAGTACCTGTAATAACTGCATCTGAAGACTCAGCCTCTGGCCTGGCTGGAAGAGCATAGCACGGGGCTAGGCCCCACCACCCTGAACCACATCTCTGGGACGACCGACTGTTGGCTGGCCTCCACCTCTGGTGGCCTGAGCTCCACCTCTATGACCTCTACCTCCACCTCTAGCACATCTACCCCCACCTCTAGCTGGCTGGGCATGCTATGGAACACCTGGTGCCTGTACCATGGCACGAGAACCCTGATGCTGAGAACTACCTGATGCTCGAGGGCAAAACCTTGCAAGCTTACCCGGATCACCATAAGTGCAACAAGACCTCGGCTGCTGAGGGAACTGAATCTGACCCTGTCGACCTGAATGACCACCCCGAAAACTCTAAAATGACGATGCACTGTAAGGCTGCGGATCAGAATAGTGCGTCTGAGAACCACGACCGCCTGAAGCACCATGGGAAAGCTGGAGAGCTGACTGAAAGGGTCTGGGAGGATGATCTCTTCCTGAAGAATCCCTGCCCCCAGATGAGGCTCCACTGAAATGATCGAAATGACGGGGCCTCTTGTCATCCCCCTAACCACCACTATGAGACAGAATCATCTCAATCCTCCTGGCCACATTGGCCGCATCCTGAAATGATATGTCTGTACCGGACTCTCTAGCCATCTGAAGTCTGATAGGCCGGGCCAATCCCTCGATAAATCTCCGAACCCTCTCCCAATCAGTGGGAAGTATCATAAGAGCATGTCGGGCTAGTGTGATAAACCTGGTCTCGTACTGAGTGACTAACATGCATCCCTGCTAGAGACGCTCAAACTGCCTCCGAAGGTCCTCTCTGTGAGTAATGGGAAGGAACTTCCCCAGAAATACCTCTAAGAACTGAGCCCAAGTCAAAGGTGTAGATCCCGCTGGTCTGGCTAGGCAATAATCTCTCCACCAACTCTTGGCTGCGCCGGATAACTGAAAAGTAGCGAAGTCAACTCCGTTGGACTCCACTATGCCCATATTCCGAAGAACCTCATGGCACTTGTCCAAATAATCCTGGGTTCTCTGATGGTGAACCAGTAAAAGTAGTAGTGAATAACTTAGTGAACCTATCCAGTCTCCACAAAGCATCTGCTGACATAGCTGCTCCCTCTACTACCGGTGCTGCAATACCCGGTTGAGCTACTCCGGTTGGCTAAGGTGCCGGAGTCTGAAACTGTGGAGCTAGCTGCTCTGGCGTGCGGGCGGAAGGAGTCTGGGCACCTCCCCTAGCCTGTGAGATGGCTAGTGCAGTAGGAAAAAGACCCGCATGTGCTACACTCTCCATTAGTCCGACTAGACGGACAAGGGCGTCCTGAAGCACTGGGGTAGCTATGAACCCCTCTGGGACTTGAGCTGGTCCAACTGGGACTGCCAGAACTGGGACCTCCTCGTCAGACTCGACCTGAGGGTCCTCCACTGGGGCTGCTGCTCTAGGCTCAGCCCGACCCCGACCTCGGTCTCTAGCACGACCTCGTCCATGAGTAGGAGCTGTAGCAGGAGTGTCAGGCTGCTGGACGGAACCAAGGGAAGAACGCGTCCTCGTCATCTGCGAGAGAATATAATAGAAACTCAATCAGTACTCGGAATCATAGCGCACGATAGAGAATAAAAGAAATATGGAGTCATCCTAACTTTGCAGCCTCTGGGTGATAAGTACAGACGTCTCCATACCAATCTCTTAGACTCTACCAAGTTGTTCGTGAGTTGTGAGACCTAAGTAACCTAGTGCTCTGATACCAACTTGTCACGCCCTGAAATCCCACCATTGGGCCGTGACGGCGTCTAACGTTGAACCCACTAGACAAACCAACATATATAAATAAACTATCAAATTAACACCAATTTAATAGGATAAACTAAACGGTTCACTATTTAACATCAGAATTTAAATGTGGTTTCAAGCTAAATAAGGATAACATAATACAACAACGCGTAAATTTCCCAAAACCTGGAGTCACAAACTCACGAACTGTCTAAGAGTGCTAAATACAAGTCCGAAAGGAAATACATGTCTGCCTTTGAAAATAAAAGAAAAAAACAAGACAGAATCGAAGACAAGGGGATAGAAGAGATGCCAAGACCCACGAACGCTAGTGGGTATACCGTGAAGCCTCTATGATGAGCTGGAAGACACTCCCACTAATGATGTCCTCCGGGTCCGGCCGCGTAATATGCACAACATAAAGAAGTGCAGGTGTAGCATCAGTACAACCGATCCCATGTACTGAGTAAGTGCCCAGCCTAACCTCGGAGAAGTAGTGATGAGGCTAGAACCGGACTACCAAATAATCCTGTGCAGTTCAAATAAATGTATATATAGAAATAACTTCAGGAAGTAAACAGTTAAGTACAATTACGGGAAAAACATGCCAGAGTACAAATGGGAAAAGAAAACACTTATTTAAGTAACAAAACAAGGTAACTGACTAGTATCAGAATAACAACAGGGAATAAACAAGTGCACGACATCACCCTTCGTGCTTTACTCTCATTCTCACTAAGACAGGTGCACGACATCACCCTTCGTGCTTTTAATAGGAAATATGGCACAACATCACCCGTCGTGCTTTTAATAAGAATCATGGCACGACATCACCCTTCGTGCTTTACGCTCTTCCTTACAATAGAAAACAGTGCACGACATCACCCTTCGTGCCTTAACACACTTCCTCACCCAAACAGAAATCACAACCAAGGGTAAGGGAGTAAACAGAATAGGAATAGAAATCCCGGCAAGGGAACAGTAACAGTAATCTCAACATCCCAGCAAAGGAGACAATATCAAAAACAACAATGACCCACCAAGGGTATATTTCAATAACTCTTTCTCTTTCTTTTACTTTAATTTCCGTGATTTATTCTATCACTTGAGCCAATGCTCCAAAGGATGTAATATCTCATATTTCCTCATTATTCAATTCACAAATTGAGCCAATGCTCCAAAGACATACTATCTCATATCTCTTCATTATTCAATTCACAATTGAGCCAACGCTCCAAAGACGTACTATCTCATATTTCTTCATTATTCAATTCATAATTTGAGCCAATGCTCCATAGACATACTATCTCATATTTTGTTCATTATTCAATTTACAATTTGAGCCAATGCTCCAAAGACATACTATCTCATATTTCTTCATAGTTCGTCACAATTTATAGAAATCATAATTTAAGCATGGAAAGTATCACGAAATCAAAATATTCACAATATAAGGACTCACGGTCATGCTAGACACCAATGTATAGATACTCGTCACCATGCCTATACATCGTATTTGACAATTAGAAAGTAGCAAATTATACTCAACTCCTATTCCCTCAAGCTAAGGTTAGACCGAACACTTACCTCGGGTCAAAGTATAGCAATCAACCCTCTAACACCGTCTTTCCTTTAGAATTCGACTTCGGAATGGTATTATCTAGGCATAATCAACTCAAGTATATCAATAAGGATTCAACGATTCAATTACATGGCCTAATTACCCATATCTTAGCATTCTTTCAAATTCAACAAAATTTGACTCCGGGCCCGCTCGCCCGGATTCTTGCAATTCTCGAAGGGAACACTCACCGAAAGCCTAAGGATCATAAATATACGATTTTTACTTGATTTCATGGTCAATTCACAGAAAATTCTAAGGTGATTACAAGTTCTAGGTTACTACCCAATTTCTTGAATTTTTGCACTAATTTGTGTAGTTAATTAGGCTAAGATACATGCATGAAACAAATTTATGGGTGAAAAGTACTTACCTCATAAGACCTGGTCGAAAGCTCTTAAAAATGGTGGAATTAGCCTAAGGAAGAAGGTGAAAAATGAGAGAAATGGGTTTAAAACCCGTACTTAAAGTCACTGCCTGAACAGTGATCGCACCTGCGATGGCTGGGACTGCACTTGTGGTCTCGCATTTGCGAGAAAAACCTCGCACCTGCGGAATTGGGCTTGGGGGTCTGGGATCGCACCTGCAAAAGGGGAGACCGCACCTGTGTCCTGTGAGAAATATGACACACCTGCGATGGCTGGCCAGGCCACTAGTGATCGCACCTGCGATGCTGGGCAACCACACCTGCGGTCACACCAGAGCAAGTGCACCAGCAGCTGAGTTTATTGGTTTTTAGCCCCGATAGGTACCCGGAAGGCACCTGGGCCCACCTGAGCCCTAACCCAAATATACCAACAAGTCCCAAATCATGATACGGACTCGCTCGATCCTTCGGAACACTCAAAACAACGCTAAAACTCGAAATCACACCCCCAAACCTCAAGAACCAAACTTAGGAATTTTAAGTTTTCTAACTTCGCTAACAACGTGCCGAACTGACCTATACATCTCGGAACGACACCAAATTTTATAGATTACTCACAAAACATCCTACGAACTCACCCGTACGATCAAATCACCCAAACAATATCATACACATAGAATTAAACCTCAATATCCATGAATTCTATTTAATTTCCTAAAAACATCAAAGTTTCCATTTTTAAGTCCGAAACACGTCAAATGAAATCCGTTTTCAACCAAACTTTACAGAAAGTGCTTAAACCATACATAAGACCTGTACCAGGCTCCAGAACCAAAATACGGGCCCGATACCATCACTTTCTAATCAGATTTCATTTTCAATTTCCTTAAATATTTTCAGAAAATAATTTTACTCAAAAATTCATTTCTCGGGTTTGGGACCTCGGAATTCGATTCCGGGCATACGCCCAAGTC
Organism: Nicotiana knightiana; assembly: GCA_005239525.1. Taxonomy (NCBI): domain Eukaryota; kingdom Viridiplantae; phylum Streptophyta; class Magnoliopsida; order Solanales; family Solanaceae; genus Nicotiana; species Nicotiana knightiana. The sequence goes on from ML375031.1 coordinate 165,867, forward strand.
CCATANTCCTCCGGGACCCTCAAATCACGGGTCCGAGTCCGTTTATCCAAAATGTTGACCAAAGTCAAATTTATTCATTTTAGTATCAAATCTTAGTATTTTTTACAGAATTTCATAATTAAGCTGTCCGGCTACGCGCCCGAATTGTGCACGCAAATCGAGGCCAATACAAATAAGGTTTTCAAGGCCTCAGAAGTACGGGATGGGTAATAACATAGGTGATGACCCCTTTGGGTCGTCACACCAACAACAGTCCATAACAACGTAAAACAAGTAATAAAAGAAGTATTTCGGAGATAAAATGCCCAGCTTAATCATGATTTCTGAAAATAGTTCTGCCTTTCAAGTATATCAATGAAAACTCAATTCGTTTACTAAAGTTTCCAAAAATATGAGTATGTTTGGAAACACTAATTTTCCCAAAACAAATCCTTTCAACAATAAATAAGATGTTTAATTTTCTTTCCAGATAGACAGTGTAAAGTGCATCACTATGCCCATATGTTAATATGTGTGAGAAGTCATGAATGACGTGATACCGTACAACATGAGGAAAATACGCCTCTATGCATGTATGTCATCTTTGCGTGTAAATGCAATGTATCTTAGAGATGAACTCATGTACTCACACTCTAAGAGTGCTCAATCTCACTGTCTCACACTTTCCCCTTATCATGTTCAATCACTTAGTACTGTATATGGCTAATCCGGCCCATCGAAGATTCATCCTAGAATATATACATCAATTGACTATTAGTCACTCAGTACTGAGTAGGGCCAGTCCAGCCCGTGGGGAAGATCCATCCCCACATATAAATGCTTCGGACAATATCCATGTCCAGGGAAGAACCATCCCTCAATATTAATCAACCGCGCTCACTAGGGTTGTGTGAAAAATTCGGAGAAGCTCCTTCAGCCCAAGCGCTATAAACCGCAATGGAAAACTCACGTGCTGCACGAACAACTCACCTACTATAGTATAAATATCTGGATCCGCACATACAACTCACATGCTGCACGGACAACTCACGTGCCATAGTATCAATATCCTCACAATCAGGCCCACAACCTCACTCAATATTCAATCTCTCCAGTCTCTGGGGCTCACAATGCCATAAAACTAGCCCAAAAATGATTATATGATGTGTCAATATGTAGCGACAAAGACTGAGATATGATATGAAATGAATGAACATGACTGAGTATGAAATTGCAATGTAAGCAAATAACTCAACAGCAAAAACGATCTCAATGGGTCCCAACAAAATAAGCATGTAGCCTAGACATGGTTTCTAACATGGATCACAACTCAATAGCTCTAGTACGTAGAGATTTCATGGTTACATATAAGGTCATGTAACTACACAATACGGCAGAAATAATGAAGTTATGGTTCACATGGTGCACGCCCACACACCCGTCACCTAGCATGTGCGTCACCTCAACACCAAACAAATAACACGTATATTCAGGGTTCATACCCTTAGCACCAAGTTTAGAAGTGTTAGTTACCTCTAACAAGCCAAATCCAATACCGAGAAAGCCAAACGATGCTCCACAAATGCCATACCGTGCGTACCGACCTCGGAACGATTCCAAACTAGCCAAAATCAACTCAAATACATCAAATAATGCCAAAGGAAACAAACCCAATCGATAAAGGTCGAATCTTTAATGAAAAGCCAAAATTGGCCAAAAAGTCAAAACCCGGGCCCGAACCTCGGAACCCGACAAAACACACAAAATCCTACAACCCATTCAATTACAAGTACAACCATACTAGTTTCACTCAAATCCGACTCCAAATCGATGTTCAAAACTAAAAAATTTGCTTTATGAAACTTTAGGCTAAAACACCTAATTTCCTCTTTAAAATTCATCAATCAATTGCCAAAATGAAGACAGATTCATGAAATATAATTAAAGTAGATAACACTTACCCCAATCCACATGGTGAAATTGCTTCAAGAATCACTTAAATCCGAGCTCCATAGCTCCAAAAATGCTAAAATGGCCGAACCCCCGAAATAGAGTATTTATAATTCTGCCCAGGCATCCCTCTTACGCGAACGTGGAAAATCCATCGCGTTCGTGATTAAAAAAATTAATCTACCACCAAAATGATCTACGCGTTCACAGTACAAGCCTCGCGAACGCAATACACACAGAATATATAACTATGCGAACACAGTAGAAGGGTCGCGAACGCGAAGAAGAGGCCATCGACTTCCCAACTCAGCCATACACTACGCGAACACATGAATACATGTGCGAACGCGATGCACAATCTGCAGCAAGCTATGTGAACGCGTCTAATGAATCACAATTGCGAAGAACAACTTCTCCCAGCCTTCAAACAAGTCTACACAAACGCGGACAACTAGTCGTGATTGCGATGAAGAACTGTGACACTAGAAATCAGCAGAACACACTAGTGCTAAAATAATCCAAAATCCGTCCGATCCTCACCTGAGCCCTTCGGGACCCCGTCCGAATATACCAACAAGTCCCGAAACACAACACGAACCTACTCGAGGCCTCAAATCACACATAACAACAACAAAACGATAAATCGCACCCCAAATCAAACTTGATGAACTTTGAACTTTTCAACTTTTATAACTCGTGCCGAAACATAGCAAACCATTTCAGAATGAACCCAAATTTTGCACACAAGTCCCAAATGAAATAATGAAACTATTCCAATTCCCAGAATCATAATCCAAATCTGATATCCTCAAAGTCAACTTCCATGTCAAACTTATGAACATTTCAAAACCTTAAAATTTCCAATTCTCACCAATTTGTGCCAAAACCTTCTATAAACATCCAAATGCAAATCCGGGCACATGCCCTAGTCCAAAATCAGCACCCGGACATATACGAACCATCAAAATTGTGATCCAATATTAAGTACTAAAAGTCAAACTCTGTCAACTCTTCCAATTTAAAGCTTCATAGTTGAGAATCATTACTCCAAATCAATCCCGAATAACCTGAAAAACAAAACCGACGATTCACGCGAGTCATAATACATGAAACGATGTTACTAAAGACTTAAAATAGCTAAATGGGATGCAAATGCTCAAAACGATTAATGGGGTCGTTACATCCTCCCACACTTAAACATACGTTCGTCCTCGAACGTGCCAAGAGTTGTTCCAAAAGCCATCAAACCGCCATGTAACCTTACCGTGTACATACCTGAGGGTGATTCCATGCCACCCTATTCCATAGAGGCCGACAACACAACATACTGAATATCATTACTTCAACCTTAGCTCGTAAAACTTAGAACCTAATTTCCAACATCCAAAATTTCCTAGAAGACCCGAATCTCACATTTACACACTATATAAGTCTGAACAAGCTGCATCAAGTCATAACCATAACCCAAGATACAATCACATGATATACCATATAACACAAATACTCATAGCAATAATCTCCAATCACAACAACTGCCCAAAACAACTCAATTCCGGTAGTAAACCTCATGTAAAACAAAACCTTGTTCTAAAACCTTTGTACACTGCTGATGATGAAAGAAACACATAGAAACTCATAACCATTCATCAGATAAACAAGTCATGGATCTCCCTCTCCTTCAACAAGAACTATAGCCAATTTCTAAGACGACTTCCGATATTATCCTTCCAAGTATACCACAATCAAATATAATAGCACCGATCCTAGATCCGAAGACTTCATCTTATCAAATACAAACTACTCTACTGACATGCAACACCAATACTACCCAGATCCACAAACCGTGCAATCCATGCACCCATAGCAATAACTCACATGTACTTAAACTTGGAAAATGACCCAAACGACAGAACCGTCCTGCCAGCTTAACAAATACCTCAACAACGCAATGCTAAAATCCCATCACACACCATAGAACCATAACACACGAATCTAACACAAAAGATCATATTTCTACATAACTCCGATGTAATGCGTGACCCCCCAAACACTAGTTGATATGAAATACCTCAGCCACTATACTCAAAATCAATAACCACGCGCAATTCGACATCAACTACCCTAGGTGCATGACCATAACCACAGAGAGACGAATAACACAATACCACAAACTGGAAAGAACATCAGCAAATGCGCAATCAGTTGTTCAACATCCTAATTCCCCTCTCGCTCAAATTTTGCTATAAGGCCCAAATAGGACCTCACCATGTGTGCATAAAACCAACGAATCACAACCCCTCACAGCATAGAAGAGTAACTCATAGAGCATCTCAGATATTGCGCAGCTATTGTGGTCAGCTATTCGGTAATGGGCAGCTATTGTGGTCAGAGATATTGCGTGGGACATTTGAGCGATGGTTATGTCATGTGGTTATATCTCTAAAATATATTTGTGATTTGCTGTAAATTTTTGAGATTGATGTATATGCAAGAATCGGATCGTATCAGAAATTTCGAATGTTGGAATTTGGGTATATGGTTGATATATTAAGGTTGATGAAAGAATCTTCTGTTAGGTTGTGTTGACGGCATTATATAGGTTGATATGATGTGGGATCACTTATGGGCATGTGTATGTAGAGTTTATATAATGATTTTATGTCTTTGGAATGACTTTTGACACGTTGGAGGACGAACGTATATTTAAGTGGGGGGAATGTAACAACCTGACCGGTCATTTTTGGCTTTAGCATTTCATTTGATGGTTTGAGACTTTGAATAGCTTCATATGATGTATTATGATTTGAGTGTATAGTCACTCTTTTTACAGTAGTTCAGTATTGATTTGGAAGCTTTAAGTTGGAAGAGTTGACCAAGGTTTGACTTTTGGGTAAACGAACTCAAAATTAGGTTTTGATTATTTCTATTGGTTTGTATGATGATTTTACACTTTTATGTATGTTCGGATTAGGTTTCGGAGGTTCCTAGAAGAATTCGACACTATTTGTCGAAAGTTGGCAATTTGAAGAACTTAAGAGTTCACAAGTTTGACCAAGAGTTGACTTTGAGATTATTGGACTCCAATTGGTGTTCCGAGACTTTGGATAGGTCTATATAGTTGAAATGAACTTGTGTGCAAAGTTCGGAAGTAATTCGAAGTGTTTAAGTGTGATTAAGATACTCTTTTGAAAGAATGAAGATTTAACAACTTAAGAGAAATTCTACTCGGTTTGAGCCTCGATTATATGTTGTGATGTTTCCATGGGTGTTCTGAGGCTTTGAATAAGTTTGAATAATTTATTTTTACTTGTTGGTATGATTGGATGGAGTCCCTAGGTGCTCGGGTGTATTTTGGATCAATGGTTGAGTAACTAGTTAAGTTAAAGTTTTGGAGTTTGACCACGATCAATATCAGGTCAAGATGACCTCTTTTCGGTGTATTGAGTGCGCGCCTAGGTTCGTAGTGTGTTTTAGGATTGAAATGCATATATGGTCTGTGTTCGGGAGGTTTCGAATGATTTTTGAGTGCTAAAACGAAAATTTTCTTATTCCTGTTTTTTCTTGTGTAAATAGTTACGAAAATACCATTTATATCCATAAAATTTTTAGACTTCCCTTAAAACTTCAAAAGATCATATATCCCTTATTTTAAGGCCAAATTGGATGATTCAAAAGGTTATCTTGGGTGTAATCTCCTAAGGATCATATTGGGCTTTTCAAACGCGAGTTTTGGGATAATCTAAGATCTGATTCAGGCTAGGACAACTGTTGCATTTGTGCTTATATCGAAATTTAGTTAATTTTTCTCACAAGGTTTTGGAGCTCAGTTTTGGGCGATTATGGAGGGGTTTTGCACTGCTTGGATTAGGATTCGAGCCGTTCAAAGGTTGTTTCACACGCAAATGGCTTCTCAGAGTGTTGATTCAGATTATTTGAGATCTAGGTGTTGGAGGTGGCGGACCCAAGCTTTCATTCACTATGCTTCCATGCCTTAGTTAAATTGTTTATTCTTTAATTGCTTGCTTTTGTATTTATTTCTTATGTCGAAGTTGTTGTGATACTGAATGTTGAGTATGCTTGTTTTAGCACCATTATTGAGGTTAAAAAATTGCTGTTCCACGTTGTTCAATACTTGAGTTGTTATTGCTTCTTGGTGATGGAGAGTGAAAAATACGTAGGGTGTTGCCGTGCCATATTTGCATACTGTTACCATTGATTGAGTGAATATGAGGATTAAAGTACGAAGGGTGATGTCATGCACTTTATAGCTTTATTATCATTTTCATGTGAGGATAAGAGTAAAAGCACGAATGGTGATATCGTGCCATTGCATTTAAATTATATGGTGGGAGATAAGTGGGTATTTTACAAACTTATCTCGTCTTTAATCTTAGATTTTCCTATGTTTCATTGGTAAAATCATGTGTTCGATGTCATTTACTTCTATTTTACATGTTTATGTGATTTAGAATTGATGGTGAAGAAACCATGCGAAAACAAGTCAAAAAGGAGCTAAAATGAAACAAAAATAATACGCAGTGAATTACCCTTCGCGAACGCAGAACATCTGGATAACAAACCTTCACCAACGTGGAGTCTATACGAGAACGCGATATTGGAGGAAGCAAACCTTCGCGAACGCGATGCTGAAGGAAACAAGTCCTCGCGAACGCGAAGGTATTGTTGCAAACGCGAAGAACAACTGGGCGAAAAAATTTGGCAGGTCTGGAATCTCACGTTTTTGACCCCCAAGCCATTTACGACCTAGCAGATCTTTGGCTTAGTTTCCATTCTTGACTAGAGAAGACAAGTTTTGGAGCTAGGACTTTTGCACACACACTTGCCTCTTGAAGATTTGAAGCTTTTGGTTGAGAATTTCATACTCATTTATGCTCATTTCTTCATTTTCTTGCTTTGTATTGAATATTTAAGTGTGTAATATTTTTTCCAACACTTGAATCTTGTTTATGAAAATATTCATATTTAAAGTGTGGATTAAATATCTTGTTGTGCTTATGTATTGAACGATTTTTTATTTATTATGAAGTGAGTTATTGTTTCTTTAATTATTCTTGTTCCTTAATGTTTCCAAAGGGATTAGCTAACCCTAGGACTCGCTCATTAACTTCGATTTGATTTTGAAAAAGATAATTTGTGGTTGGTAAAGATTAATTAACAAGAACTTGAGTTTTAACCCTCACTTTATAGATTCTACCTTGGGATAGGATTGAACTACTTGTAGCCATATTCGGGTGTCCTTAATCTCTTAATTATTTTAGCGATAATTCGATTAGGGAGTCTTGTTAGTTTTTGGAAGAAGCTAATATAGAATTATTGCCTGAGACTAATTAACATAAACTCGCTCATATTTGTAAGATCGTGAAATACATTGGATCGTTACTTGAGTTAATTCCCCGTGCATCCATACTTGTATCCGTTGATCATTTTACTTGCTTTCTAGGTTAGTTTATATTTTCACAATAAGTTATAAATATTTTCTCAAAATCATTCTAAGTGTTTGGCTTAGCATAATAAGTGATAAATCTCTTACACGCCTTATCACCTACATATTGTTCTCTGAGGGATTCGACCCCGACTCGTAGTTGGGTAAATTATATTGCATGCGACTGTGTCCATTTACTTTTTAGTAGTGGATTTGGACGTCATCAAAATTGGTGCCGTTGCCGAGGAACAATTTGGCGTATTTAGGTTGTTTGAGAAGTAAACGTAAGTGATTTGGTCCAAACTTGTGAATATTTGTGTAATTATTTTCTTATCTTTGTTTGTCTTCTTGTTTGCTTCTTATTTTTTTTTCTTAGTTTTGAAAAAAGGGCATCATATAATGAAAATTGGTCGGATGGTAGTTGTTCATACTTTGATGACCCTTGTCCTTATTGTGGAGGACCTCACTCTTGGCAAAATTGTTTAAATTCTCCCGGGGACGGATTGTGCGCACAATCTCAAGCCCATGAGTAGAGTATTTGTGATAAGTGTGGTCATCAAAATGGTCATTGGAATTATTGTACTTAGTTGTCCTTCCTTTCCCCAATCCCCTGCTATGATGATTTTACTTGTTGTGATGAAAATTATAGGGATATGGACGTTGAGCAGGGTCAAATGGGAGAGTTCAAGCTCATGGTGGAATGCCTACTTGAAGGAGGAAACAAAGATCAAAGTGCCTTGGAGGAGCTTTCGGAGAATAGTCTCCAAAATGACTTGGCGCTTGAAAGGCTGAACTCACAAATGGAAGAAATTCTTGAAGCTCTAGAGGTCCAAAAAGCTTCGAAAGTGAATGATAGCCAAGAACCTTCCTTAAATGTGGAAGCCGAAAATCCTTCCTTGGCAAATGATCAAAACCAAGAAGAACTCTCAAATGCTCAAAATGAGAGGATGATTCTCATGTTGGACGCCATTCTTGAAAATGAGGAAAAGCACAACTTGGCTTTCGAGTACTTGAAACAAGTCTTGACTCAAAATGATGAGAATATCCACACTTTGGAAGATTGAACAAAAATATTAGTTGAGGATCACTATGCCCACCAACTTGAGAGTGTGGAAAGAGGTCAAGAAGTGTCCGACTTCAAGGAAGAAAGTGAGATTTATTTTGAGGAATCAAGAATTGAACATCTTCCAATCGACTCCATGCTTGTTAGTAATGCCAAGAAAAATATGGAATTGGAGTCAACCGGTGTAATTGAGGATGTCAAAAGTCGGGTGGAAAAAGAGGATGTCAAAATCCGGGAAGAATTGCAATTTGAAGGCTTGAGGTCGCATTCAAAGCATTTTTCAACTTTGAAATTGCATGGTGATATGGGTATTGAGCCATGCGAATCCATATGGAAGTGAAAAGAAGAAAAACAAGAGCCATACATTTTGCAATTTTCATATTCAAGAAGGCCAAATGACATTTCTTACAAGAAATCCAAGAAATGCAAAATGAAGTAATTAATGCGTGGCTTGATCATCTACTTACCATCCCCTTTTTCTCGTGGTCACAAGCTTGAGTCCAAGTTACATTCCCAATTCATATTGTCCAAGTGGCGTGAAAAGTTGCAAAGTTGATACGCGTCGTGCCACGAAGTTAAATGCGGCACTTGGTGGGAGGCAACCCATCGTTTTCAAAATTTTTTGTCGTTTTTGAAATTTTCTTTTTTAGAATAGCTTAGTATATTTTTTTTGACTAATCTGCCAAGTTTCACATTTTTTGAAGTTGTTTTGAGAAGGTTGCATGGTCCGGGCAGTCCAAACCAGTAGCTGCTAGAAATTGAAGAAACAAAGTTTCGCGTTCGCGACAGCTCTACGCATTCATGATGTGTAACTTTTTCTAAAGCATCACGTTCATGAAAAGTTGGCCAGTTTTACTCTTCGCGTAGGTGACTCTGGCCTCACGAAGGCGACACATCAGGTAAGTTTAAAGTTCTCAAAAAACACTGGAAAGGGACGATTAATCCTCTTTTGGCTCAAGAACAGTTCCCCCTACTCGTTAAATCCCAATAATAAAATTCCCCATACTCTTCAAGTACATTTTGATTCTCCCTCACCATTCTCAAGGTATGTAATTCCCTCTCTTGTCTCTCAACTCTTTCTTCCTTTTCTTGTTGTGAAGTGGTAGAGGAGCAATCTTGATTGTTTTGTGCTTAGGGTTAAAAAGTTTGAAGTACTAAATGTCAACTTTGTGTATGAAATTTGTTGTGTTTGCTGGGTGAGGTTGGTAGAGTGTGAGTGTGTAATTGTTAATGTAAAATTTTTGGCGAGATATGTGCTAAACTTAACTGGAAAATGAACAAGGAAAAGAGGGCACACACACTGTTTGACAAAATTTCTGAAAGAAAAATAGGTTTGGGCGATGAAGATGACCTTCGCTAACACGAAGGTCCAATTCTGGGAAAAACATTTTGACCTTCACGAACATGATAGTATGCTCGTGAACGCAAAGGACTTATTCAGGGCAAAATTTTTTTGCTCATCGGGAACGCAATGGGCCTTACGCGAACGCGAAAAGCAAAATCTGGTAGTCACAAAAATGGCAAAAAGCAGTAACTTTACAGCTCTGCCGGAACCTTTTGACCAATTTCTTTGGCCTAAATACTTCCTGATATATTGTTTTAATTGTCTATATGAGCATTTAACATTGTTGGTTTATTTTGTAGGTACTTTGGGCATAAAATGGTTCAGGAACACAATGAAATTGAGCAAGAACATGTCCTCGAAGATGAACCCTTTGATCATGACCGATTTTTATCTACGAAATGTGAACAGAAATATGATCAACTCTTGTCAAAAACCATCGTCGGGGAAAGAGGCATTAACATGGAAAAGGATGAAGCTAAAAAGGCCGGGCTTCTACACAAGATTGGTCGAAAGCAGGTGGATTTGTTTTGCTGATCAACCAAATGATGCCTTAGTAGTGTTGGAATTTTATGCAAACGCCTTGAGGACCGACTTCCAAGGAACCTTAGTTACTACTATGCGGGGTGTGCAAGTCAATTTCAGCCCTGGGATAATCAACGAAATTTATGGCCTTCCCAATGCCGATAATGTGGTTTACAGAGGCATAGCAAAAGCAGGGGGAAACCAATGGTTGGTGGACAAATTGCATGATGGGGTGACCCCTAAGTGGTTGACAACGCACAAGGGAGTTGATTCATATGGCTTTACTTGTGATGACCCAAAAGATCATCCCGTATATTTCTAGCTAATTCTGTGTTCCGAGGTCGTGAAAACCTCCTTCTATGTCACCTCGATTTGCGTGCGCAGTCGGGAAGCCTTTATGTGAAAATTGATAAAAATGATAATTTTATATTGGAAATTTGAATAAAGTTGACTTCAGTCAACGTTTTTGGTAAACGGACCCGATAGGAAAATATGGGACTTGGGCGTATGCCCGGAATCGAATTCCGAGGTCCCAAGTCCGAGAAATGAATTTTTAAAGAAAATTATTTTCAAAAATTATAAAGGTTTTTGAAAATGATATTTGGGGTGAAACTTGTGATATCGGGCCCATATCATGGTTCCGGAGCCTGGTACAGGTTCAATATGTCTTATATGTGCTATCTGTGAAATTTGGTAAGAAACGGACTTAGTTTGACGTGATTCGGACCTTAGATGCAAAAAATGATATTTAAAGAAGTTTTGAGAAATTTCATTGATGTTGAGGTTTAATTCGATGCTTATGATGTTATTTTGGTGTTTTTATTACTCGAATAAGTCCGTAGGATATTTTTGAGGTTGTGTGTATATTTGGTTTTGAGCCTCGAGGGCTAGGGTGTGTTTCGGATGGGTGTCGGGTCCTTTTTCCTTAGTTTTAAACTGCTGATTCTGGTTTGGCCGTCCAGTTTTCGTTCTTGGCGATCGCATAAAAACATTCGCGACAATAGAAGTACACTTTCTTCTTCTTCGCGATCGCATAGAAGCCCTCGCGTTCGCATCTGTCTATTTCTTTCATACTCTGTGATCGCATACGCCAACTCGCGATCGCATAGAATCATTTCAGGCCTATAATATTTTCCTCTACGCGATCGCATACATATTTCCGCGATCGCGGTTCATTAAACACCTGGGTAGATTATAAAATTCCAAAAATGAGGGTTAAGCCATTTTTAAGACATTTTGAGTTCTAGAGCTCGGTTTTGGGCGATTCTTTGAAGGTTTTTCACACAATTCGAATGGGTAAGTGTTCTTTAACTAGAATTGATTATATTGCATGGATTAGCTCTTATTTTTATCATTTAATTCGTTTTTTAGGTTGAAGAAACTTGGTTTTTTGGAAGGAAATTTCTAAATTGAAAATTTATGATTTTGAACAACCAAATGACATCGGAATTTGATAAATTTAGTTTGAGTGAACTCGTATCGGAATGGGTAATCGGAATTGGTAAAATTTTTCGGGTTTTGAGGTGCAGGCCCGGGGGTCGACTTTTGGGTCGACTTTTATAAATTAGTAAAGATTAATTATCGTTTTGAATAGTCCCTTATATTTTTTAGGTGCATTTTGAAGTTGTTTTGCTTGATTTGAGCCGTCCGGAGGTCTTCCCGCCTGAGAAGTTCATTTTCAAGTGCCGGTTTTCGTCTTTGAGGTAAGTATCTTGCCTAACCTTGTGTGAGGGAACTACCCCTTAGGATTTGAGTCTTCTATGTTGATTGTAGCTTGTGTACGTGAGGTGACGAGTGCGTACTCGGACTTATTTGCAAATAGGTTGGCCTTTTAGGATTTTTAGGTACCTATATCTCCGGCGTATGAAGTGGTAACTGTTAGGGTTGAGTTTCTGATTACTAGATTCATCCTCCTCTATTTCAATTAGATTTCCTTGACTTCGATTCCTCTTTGTTGATTATTTGATCTTAGTTTGACTTAGCTGAATATTTTCCGTCTTCTATCACTATGCTAAAATTTCTTCACAAACTGCCTAATTGATTAGAATTAGTATCATCGAGTCGTATAATTTTTTAACAGGAATTGGAATATATATAGTTTGGTGTCATGCATGCCCGTGAGTCGTATATGATTCACCTTAAATGTTACTTAGGTAAGTTGGCCATCACTCGTATTAGTGCTGTTTCCTTGGTGCCTCTTAATATTGAATATTTGCTTTAGCTGGGTTTATTCCGTGAAACAAACTATTAGGTGAGATTGGTTATAGCTGTTTCCCTTGCCGGGATGATTGGTTCTCTAATTATTGACTTGAGTATTGTGAATTGTTGTTATAATTGTTAGGTTTTCTCCTCTTTACATTGCTTCATTGATACTTGGTTTCTCCCTTAAGTGACTTCTGCTTATTAGTGAGTTTTTCCACTATTTTGATTGAAGTTCTCGTGTTGAACTTATCGTCGCACCTTGCATTTGTCTTCTGTTTGCTGTGGTGCTTGTTGTGGTTTGTGCAATGTGTTCGCTGTGTTCTGGTTGTTTTCTCTCCGTGTATTGCACTGCATTGCATTACATTACATATTTACATTGGGACTGTGGGCTGAGACCTGAGACTTTCCCTTGCATTGCATTGCATATTTACATTGGGACTGCAGGCTATGACCTGAGACTTTCCGTTGCATTACGTTGCATATTTACATTGGGACTGCGGGCTATGACCTGAGACTTTACCTTGCATTGCATTGCATGATTATCTATTGAGTTACGGACTGAGTTCCGATGGTTTATCATTGAGGAAATTTGGATTGAAAAGTATACATGTATGCACATATACTTTTATTGAAATGTATAGCTGAAAGGCAATTATCTCCAAGAAACGTAGTTCCGAAGGACTCCTATTTTGAAAGTATATTTGAACAAATGATATTTGAATATGCAGTATTGGGAGAGTATATTTTAATACAACGTATTTTAAGGGAAATATGTTCTGACGAATTCTTTTATAAAAATGTAGACATATACATTCAGAAAAAGTATACTTCAAAGAAGATCTTCCTATATCTTGAAAAGGTTGTATTTTCAAAAGTTTTCGACATAAGCTCACGTTTTAAAGGTTTTTACTCGAGGATTTGACTAGTTTCTATTGAGCCTACTTGCTACTGCTTGATGTGAGTAAATTGCTGCGGTGCCGAGTTTAAGTGTTTTATGGTATTGTGATTTCTGACTTTGGCTTGCGTGTTGTCCTTTCCTCTTTGCGTATTTTTGTCATGCTATTTCGTTGCTTTCATTACTACACTTCCTTCCCCTTATTATTTTCCTGCCGTTAATTATATTCGAAGATTTTAGATAAATATTTTGTCACGATCATTACTGCTATGTCTTTTATCTATTAGACCAGTGGGTGTCCGAACTAGTCCTCGTCACTACTTCACCGAGGTTAGTCTTGATACTTACTGGGCACCGCTGTGGTGTGCTCATACTACACTTCTGCACATTTTTGTGTGCAACTTCAGGTTATGGTTGTTGGTAGCTGCGCAAATCGTTGCTGAGGAGACTCAAGGTAACCTGCTGCTGCGTTTGCAGGCTTCGGAGTCACCTTCCTGTTTTATTTCTATTCAACTATACTTAGTTATTCCCAGACAGTTGTACTTAGATTTGATAGAAAGATTTCGTAGAGCTTATGACTTGTACTACCGGTTTTGGGAAAGTTTGTTCATTCTGTTGAGATTTTATATCGAGATTGCTAGCCTTCTTTTCTTATTGTTGTTATTCAATAACTGTTAGGCTTACCTAGTCCCTAAGACTAGGTGCCATCACGTTACCCAACGGAGGAAAATTTTGGTCGTGACATCACTGCTGAGGAAAAGACGTGGTTCTCTATCATCTGTGCAAGAGTATTGCCTTCTACAAATGACATTGATGTGACATCAGAGAGGGTACTAATAATTGCTTATATCATGGATGGACTACCCGTGAATGTGGGGGAGCACATTGTTAGAGAAATCGAGGAAGCCACCCATGGGTGGTCCAAGAGCCTATTCTTCCCATCCTTGATCACTCGGCTATGCTATGATGCTGAATGTCAAAACTCCCAAATGATGTTGAGAAAGGTCCAGGAAAGCCAATGATCCACCCATTGCTGAAAAGGGGACCCAGTGAAAGTAGAAAATGAGGAGAATTGATGTTGCATCCTGTTCATTTGCGTATTTCTCTGAGGCCACCACTGATCCCGCCGGATCCTTTGCACCTGCACCAAAGTCATTTTTCCCATGGAACCACTCCAGTCCGGTCCTCACACTACGCGTCACCTATCCAGTCAAATTCATGGAGTATATGCACACATTAGGCAACTTATAACTGGCCTTCCTACTAGCCCACCTGGGCTATCATGTAATGATCCGACCGGTCATTTTGAGCTCTAGTGCGTTGTTTAGAAGTTTGAGATCATGAGCATCTTTATTTCAAGTATTATGACTTGTAGGTGTGGTCGGAACTGAATTTCAGGAAGTTTGGAGTCAATTTAGGAAGAAAATTCTCAATTCGGAAGCCTTAAGTCGGAAGAATCAACTAAGATTGGAATTTTGAGTAAACGACCTCCGAATTAGGATATGAAGGTTCCAGCAGGTTCGCATGATGATTTCGTACTTGGACATATTTCCGGATTGGGCTTTGGATAACCCGGGAGCGTTTCGACGCATATTATGGAAGATAACATTTTAGAATAATTTCATAAATTTGGGTTGCAAGGCATTTCAGTGTTATAGATGTCTGTTTGGGATTTTGAGTTTGGGAATAGCTTCGTATGGTGATTCTGGAGTTGGGAGCGCGAACAGAAGTGAATTCGGATGTCCGTAGGTCATTTTGAAGTCATTTGGCTAAAGATAGAAATTTGAAGGTTTTTGAGAAGTTTGACCGAGAGTTTGACTTTTTGATATTGGGGTCAGATTCCAATTTCAAAAGTTAGAGAAGGTCCGTAATGTCGAATATGACTTGGGTGCACAATTTGGGGTCAATCGGACGTGATTTGATAGGTTTCGGCACGGATGTAGAAGTTTGAAATTTCAAAGTTCATAAAGGTGTTTGATGTGATTTAAGGCCTCGAGCGAGTTCGTATCATGTTTTGGGACATGTTTGTATAATTTGTTAAGCTCCCGAGGGCCTCGGGTGGATTTTGGAAGGCTAACGAAATGGATTTCGGGCCAAAATGGCTGCTGAAATTTCTGCTGCAAATCTGTTTTGGACAGCAACTGATGCATCGAAGAGCTAACTTTAGAAGAGTATATATAAAAATCTATAAGGAATCTGAAAATGTACAAAATATAAACGTTATGTCCCTTACATTCTAGTTTCTAGAAAGTTAAACCATTCATAATTGGGACATTTGATCAGAAAGTTATGATCGATTGAAAATGGCTGGTGGAACAGTTTTGACAGAATTTTCTGATGCTTGGAGCTGACTTTAGAAGCTCTTATCTTGGAATATATAATGAGTTATATGGTGTACAACCTATCAAATTAAGGATCTTCGGGTTTAGTTCCAAATCATCAAACCGTTTGTCATTTAGATATTTCTGCAAGGAGTCATGGGCGTTTTAACAGAAGGTGTACAACAAGGGAAAATTGTAATAGTATGTACAACCTGCACAACGCAAGGTACAACTCGATGAGGCCTGGAAAGATTGTTTTAAACACGAGTTTTGGCCCATTTATTTCATTTGGCTTGGACAATATTTTAGAGCTCAAGGAGGGATTTTCACAAAGCAACACTAGGTAAGTGATTTCTTCCTATGGTTGAGTTAAATATGTGATCTTACATGGATTTAGACATGGAAATTAGTAGGAAATTGGGATTTTTGGAGGAAAACCTAGAAATTTATATTTTTGGATTTTACCATGAATTTGAGCATGAAAATTAGAGAAAATTGTATATTTGAATTAGTAAAGCTATGGGTAGAATTAATCTTCGAGAAATTTCAGAATCCGGGCACGTGGGTCCGAGGGCATTTTGGTCAATTCTTTGAGCAGAGATGTGAGTTTATATAATTTGAATTGTTAACAAATATTAGAGTATAATTTCATTGGTTTGTCGTTATTTGGATAGTTTTGGGGCGTTGTTCAGCCATTAGAATCATCGGAAGGGCTTGGAAGCTAGTTATGGAATTTCGGAGCGAGGTATGTCTTCTTTATAACTTTGTGAGGGGGAATTATCCCCCTAGGTGAACAAAATAAATACATGTTATAAATTGTGGGGGTTATGTACGCACGAAGTGACGAGGGTCCGTGCGTAGCTACTATTATGTTTATGTCCGGGTAGTGTAGGATCCACTAGCATGCCTTACGTGTTGTACATGTGATCCTGCCAATAATATTAGACTGATAATGCTATTGAATTTGTAACTTATTTCCTACGAAGTCTAGAGTGTACCTTCTTAATCATTTAGAAAGAGAATTGACTCCTCCGTGAATAGTTGTATTGTGAATGAGGTTATCTTATTGAATATTATTAAACTTGGCAAATAAATTTCGAGAAAAGATTTAAATACTATTTTGTGATTTTTAAAAGAGAAATTTGTCATTTACTTGAGTATTTATTTTCATGATGTAGTCGGGGTGGACTGTTGATTGTGCATGACTGCATGTGACCGCTTCGCAATTTAAATTTCGGGAGTGGAGTGTTATTTCCCCCACTCTCATGGGAGCAGGCCGTACGCCACAGCGCATTGAAAGATGCACCTACGGTTCGGGCCGTTCGACCCTCGACAGTGCATAGATATGATTATTTTATTTAAAGATGTACTTATGGTTCGGGCCGTTCGAACCTCGGCAGTGCATAGATATGATTATTTTATGGCAAAGGTGCACTTATGGTTCGGGCCGTTCGGCCCTTGACAGTGCACATAGATGATTATTATGATGGCTCAGGCCGGTTGTCCTTATCCCGTATGCGCATGCTAAATTATTAGACGTTTTCATGAATCCTGAAGTGACAAGATATTTGGGGGGGGGGGGCTTGGGAAATAAAGAAGTAATTCTTTATTTAAGATATTTGGAGGAAAAATGAGGATGTAGTAACTATTTATTTACTATCAGCATTTATTTGAATTATAGTTATCCGTAATGCTTACTGTTTTATCATCCTCGTATGCCTATTACTGATATCATATTGTGTTAAATTAATTTGTTGGACCTTAGTGAGTGTCTAATTTGACCTCTCGTCACTACCTCTCCGAGGTTAGGTAGGCGACTTACTGAGTACACGTTATTTTCGTACTCATGCTACACTTGCGGTGCATTTTTATTGCACAGGTACCTTCATAGCGATGTGGCTGGTTTGGAGACTTAGGCGAGCTGCATTATCCGGAGGCGATCCGCAGCTAACAGAGTGTTCCTCGTAATGTGTTATTTTATTTTAATTTCCTTGTCTAATTGTATTTCGGACAAGATTTGTAGAAATTGTAAATTCTTAAAATTTTGCCATGAACTTGTGACACCGGGTTCTGGGATGTGTTTGGGGGTTTAATTTAATTAATGGAATGATTTACCTGTTGTATTTATTTGATAATTTTGTATTCACTATTAAAACTTGTAAGTGAAATGTAACAATTTTGGAAAAGAAGCTAAACAGGAATTTATTTCAACTAATTAATAATTCGCTTACTTGACGGTGGTGTCCAGCGCCATCACGACCTTAGTAGAATTCGGGTTGTGACAACATGGTATCAGATCTCTAGGTTCCCTTAGGTTTCACGAGTCATGAGGAAGCCTAGGAGAGTCTTGCAGATCGGTATGGAGACGCATGTACTTATCTTCGAGAGGCTACAAGGCTGTTAAGAGTACTTCCCTTCTTGATTCCTCATTGTGTGCTTTTATTCCTTTAAGGCTTATGTCTATGTTTATTCCTACTCAATCTTACGCATCGCGAAGTGCTTACTATGAATCAGGAATTTGAGGGATTTAAATGGTGCTACCGATATGGTGCGTGATGTTTTCCGTGCATAGTTGTTTGTGTTGTTGTTGTCGCCCTGCAAAAGGATATTATGTTGTTTAAGCTCAGTAGTTGTGTTTCTGAGAGCCTTAAGGCTATGTTTAGGATGTGATGATGCTTACGATTGGTTATCGCGCGATGTCGATATGATGATAGAATGCTTGCCCATATGTTGGGTCCTGATGAATGATTTGAAGGGAGGTCTTCTCAGAGTGTGATTTCGAGATTTTGGTATTTTAGTTTCGGCATAGGAAAGGCATTTGGATTATTAATGGTCCGCTTGGGGTTGATAAAGTGGTAAGAGTTGGTGTTATCAAGTAAGGCAGAGTATTCACCTGTGACGTGTTATCGTCGTCCTTGATCGAATGGAATATGTTAAGTTTGTTAGTGCCATGGTTTCTTCGGGTGCATGGGGCCAAAGTATGGTGAAGAGTATTGAAGAATGTGGTTGGTAGAGAATGATATTGAATTGAGGCTAGGCGGTGGTTCCATTTCTAGGAGACCAAGTGTAAGAAGCGGAAGTCGAGCAGTCGCAAAGTGGGGGAGCGGCAACATAGTGGTGAATTAGAAGGTATTGTAGCACAATTAGTAGATGTAGGGAGGACTGGTAAGGTTGGTGAATGAGAATGGGCTTAGGATGGAGTATTGATGTCGTACGGATAGTGAAGTACAACGTCGTTGGAAGGTGTCAGTTGGTGAATTACATAGGTGGGTTACCTCCTATTAGTAGGTTAGTGGTCGTGTTGTTAGCATGTCTCTGTGAGGGATTCTAGTGGCTGTTTGGTAGGAGGCAGGATGTGTGAATGACGCTAGAGAATTTGAGTAATTAGGGAGTGCTAGAAAGAGAATTTGGAAGAATTGGACGGATCGGTTAAGCAAGATTCATGTTAACAAAGGAGAAAAGATCTTAGCAGGGTCTAGAGTGGTGCCAGGAGTAGCTTCGGGCTAAGTGGGGGAGTCCCACCACCTGCAGTTGGGCTGTAGGATGGCGTTCTCATGGGGTTGCAGATTGTCGGCATATTGGCAAGTTAGTACAGCTAAGGGAAAGGAATAGAATGGTAATTGTGCATGGGATTTGATGAATGTGTGTAAAAGTTGGTCCTATCGGACCAGAGTTAGGCTTTGGAAGATTCAGACTTTTGCTTAATGCATAGGCGAGTTGTAAGGGTCGTGACTTAGTCACGTACTTCATTGAGAGGACGTTCATGTTCTAGAAGAGCCTTGGAGTTGATTATATTCGGGTCCAGTCAGAGTGGGTGACTCTCCATAGCGGCCCTAATGAATTCAGAAGTTAAGAATTCGACGTTTAAGGGTTAAGGGCAGCAATATGATTAAGAATTGAGCTTTTGCAGTATAATTCCTGAGAAAAGGAAAATGGTTGGAGTGTTCTATGTTATTTTTAGCATGCAAGATAGTATTGGAGGAGTGAGAGAAATAAACTCCGGGTTGTAGAAAGATTATCAGGAGGGTACAAGACGGTTGTGGGATTTAGGCAGCACGATCTCGTGAATCAAGGTCACTCGGGATAAGTGAGGGTTGAGTTTGCTATGAGTTGAAGGAAGTTACTATTATTCTGAGGTAGTTAAGGATGATTAAAAGAAGATAGATTGATTAGCCATGGTTGAAGTGGCACAATTACGACAACGATCAGTTTTGTCACTGTCATTGAGTTGTGTGTGTGATTTTCACAGCGTGTGCGAGGTTTGACGGCCGCAGTAACAGATTTTATTTGGGAGCGTTCGAATACTATGGCTTGCCAGGTGTAGGTGGATCCTGGGAGGGTTATGGTGGTTCAAACCACTACTTAAAGATTTGCATGTTGGGTGATTGTGAGAATTCACTTGAGTGTTGTTACTGTTCTCTTGAATTGAGGTAAGTAAAAGGTTTCTATATGATTAAGTGTTCACCCTATTAGTGGTTCAGAAGTTATGATGGAATTCTTGCGTTATCTCATATTGGCATGTTACGTGCAGTAAGCAGTATGTAACTGGAAGTAAGGACCGAGGTTGCATTTCTGTGTTGACAAGGATTTCATAAGCTCAGATGAGCAGGAAAAAGTGATTGAAAGTCCAGAGTAAGTTGGTGTTATCTTCAGTGTCACCTGACATCGATATTCGGTGAGAGAGGCTTTGTACCCTGGTCATGGGTTCTTGATGTGTTTTGCGGCCTTAGTGTGGTCGGTGTTATGGATGTGCAGACTTGTTACCTCGTGGAAGGTCATGGGAGCGTGAACATGGGAATATGGTATAAGTGTGACAGGTAGTCACCTGATTGATTGAAGATTTAGACCAAGTATGAGGAAATGCAATATTGCTTGTTTGAAAATTTATGCCAGGAAGGCGTTCGATCCAGTTGGTTGTGGATTGTGGGATGTTGTCCCGGCTATGATGGTTGCTCTTGTGTATTATGAGAGGAAGTGGGTTATTATGGACCCCGATTAAGGCTATCAGCCTAGTTCATTACGAGCAGAATCGGGTTGAAGTGTATGAATGGATTTAAATATGGTTATGGGCTTCATGTGAGGCAGATATGTTCATTGCAGTATAGTGCTCCTCAGGGAGGGGTGTTGGAATATCAGGTGATTGTTCCGTCTTCGTCAAATTCATGTGATATTATGATTGTGCCGTGTGAGTTGTGAAACGACTTGATAATTTCTTATGTGTTGAGGTCCCACGTAGTGATGATGTTATGTGAGCAGGATGGCTATTGAGATCCAAAGTGTGTGTGTATATATATATATATCGCACCTCAGTTGTGCTTGATATTTTTAAGCATATGGCTTTATCAGTCTCCCCAGGATGGTATTATGCACTTAGCGTGCTTATGATCGATATTCATAAATTTGTAATAGTGAGCAATTCAGCTCTGTGTATATTTCCTTACGTGAATTTTATGTCATTTGGATCGGGTGGCACGCCTCCACGGTTATGTTATTTGGATCGGGTGGCACACCGCCACAGGCATGTTATTTGGACCGGGTGGCACGCCGCCACGGTTATGTTATTTGGATCGGGTTGCACGCCGCAACAGTGTGATGATGAGTCAGGTTCCTATTTTTTTTTCTTGTGTTTTACTTCCTATTTTCTGAAAAAGTTCACATTAGTTGCGTGAGTTAAGTAGTCCCTTCCTGAGTCATTTCTTATTTATCATGTTTGAGTTGTGGCCTATTGGTGCAATGTGGTATCATGTGAGACAGTTGGTCACGTCTGGGATGATTTGTTGTCTGAATAATTCATACTGGGCGAGACGAGATTATTGGATCAAGGATCAAGTGCGATAAGATTATGTGAAATATATTAAAGGACAAATACCAGTAATCGGTTCATAATGAGGTGATGATTCTAGTCAAGATGAGATATTCAATGATTTGTTAACTCTGCAGTTGGGTATGAAATTCTACACATCTCCTCCGTTGTGGTGGTATCGTCAGCACTATAGCAAGATGTATGTAAGTATATTATAAGGTGCATTGAGAGCATCGGATTCGTAGAATTTTGGCTGTTAAGGTTCAGAGAATGTCATGGTGGCTAGATGATGAATTATGCGGTGCATGGTGCTGATTCAGCAAAGGTACGCAGTCATGTTCTGTTACCTCGTGTGCTAGTTGGTACGTTGTTCATATATTAAAAACAGGCCTGGTAGAGAATTTCAAGTGTTGGAGCTGGGTTCTGAGCCTATTATATGGATAAAAGAGGATATCTTCAGATTTTATCAAGCGAATGTGCTCAACATGGTTGTGGTAGCACGGGCAGGTGCACGAGGTGTTAAATAGTGATTTCAGATAACTCCAGAGCAGTTCTTGGCACGTTCAAGGACGAACGTATGTTTAAGTGGGAAAGAATGTGATGACCCGACTGGTCGTTTTGAGCTCTAGCGCGTCGTTTAGCAGTTTTTGGTCATGAGCAACTTTATTTCAAGTATTATGACTTGTAGGTGTGGTCGGAAGTGAATTTCAGGAAGTTTGGAGCCAATTTAGGTCAATTCGGAAGCCTTAAGTCGGAAGAATCAACTACAATTGAATTTTGATTAAACGACCTCCGAATCAGGATTTAAAGGATTTAACAGGTTCGTATGATGATTTCAGACTTAGGCGTATGTACGGATCGGGCTTTGGATAACCTGGGAGCGTGTCAGCGCATATTATGAAAGATAACATTTTAGAAGAATTTCATAAATTTGGGCTATAAGGCATTTCAGTGTTATAAATGTCCGTTTGGGATTCCGAGTTTGGGAATAGCTGCGTATGGTGATTCTGGAGTTTGGAGCGTGATCGGAAGTGAATCTGGATGTCCGTAGGTCATTTTGAAGTCATTTGGCTAAAGATATAAATTTGAAGGTTTTTGAGAAGTTTGATCGATAGTTTGACTTTTTGATATCGGGTCAGATTCCAATTCCGAAAGTTGGAGCATGTCCGTAATGTCGAATAAGGCTTGTGTGCAAAATTTGGGGTCAATCGGACGTGATTTGATAGGTTTCGGCATCAGAGGTAGAAGTTTGAAATTTCAAAGTTCATAAAGGTTGAATTGGAGTGCGATTGATGATTTCGACATTGTTTGATATGATTTGAGGCCTCGAGCAAGTTTGTATTATGTTTTGGGACATGTTGGTATAATTGGTTAAGCTCCCGGGGGCCTCGGGTGGATTTCGGAAGGCTAACAGAATGGATTTCGGGCCAAAATGGCTGCTGAAATTTCTGCTGCAAATCTGTTTTGGACAGCAACTGATGCATCGAAGAGCTAACTTTAGAAGCGTATATATAAAAATCTATAAGGAATATGAAAATGTACAAAATATAAACGTTGTAGACTAATAATGCTATTGAATTTGTAACTTATTTCCTACGAAGGAAAGAGTGTACCTTCTTAATCATTTGGAAAGAAAATTGACTCCTCCGTGGATAGTTGTATTCCGAATGAGGTTATATTATTGAATATTATTAAACATAGCAAATGAATTTTGAGAAAAGATTTAAATAATATTTTGTGATTTTTAAAAGAGAAGTTTGCCATTTACTTGAATATTTATTTTCATGATGTAGTCGGGGTTGACTGTTGATTATGCATGACTGCATTTGAGCGTTTCACAATTTACATTCCGCAAGCGGAGTGTTATTTCCCCCACTGTCATGGGAGCAGGACATACGCCACAACGGATTGAAAGATGCACTTATGGTTCGGGCCGTTCGACCCTCGGCAGTGCATAGATATGATTATTTTATTTAAAGGTGCACTTATGGTTCAGGCCGTTCTACCCTTGGCAGTGCATAGATATGATTATTTTATGGCAAAGATGCACTTATGGTTTGAGCCACAAAGATGATTATTATGATGGCTCAGGCCGGTTGCCCCTATCCCGTATGCGCATGCTAAATTGTTAGATGTTTTCATGAATTCTGAAGTGAGAAGATATTTGGGGGGGGGGGGATAAAGAATTAATTATTTATTTAAGATATTTGGGGGTAAAATGAGGAAATAGTAACTGTTTATTTACTATCAGCATTTATTTGAATTACAGTTATCCGTAATGCTTACTATTTTATCATCCTCGTATGCCTATTACTGACATCATATTGTGTTAAATTAATTTGTTGGACCTTAGTGAGTGTCTAATTTGACCTCTCGTCACTACCTATCTGAGGTTAGGCGGGCGACTTACTGAGTACACGTTGTTTTCTTACTCATGCTATACTTGCTTTGCATTTTTATTGCACATGTACCTTCATAGCGATGTTGCTGGTTTGGAGACTTAGGTGAGCTGCATTATCCGGAGGCCCTCCGCAGTTGACAGAGTCTCCTTTGTATTGTATTAATTTATTTTAATTTCCTTGTCCAATTGTATTTCAGACAAGCTTTGTAGAAATTGTAAAATTCTTAGAATTTGCTCATGCACTTGTGACACCGGGTTCTGGGATGTGTTTGGGGGTTTAATTAATAAATGGAATGTTTTACCTGTCGTATTTATTTGATAAATTTTTATTTGCTATTATAACTTGTAAGTGAAAGGTAATGATTTTGGAAAAGAAGCTAAACAAGAATTTATTTCAACTAATTAATAATTTGCTTGCCTGACGGTGGTGTTTGGCGCCATCACGACCTTAGTAGAATTTGGGTCGTGACATAGCACATCTACTGACACTGATGCCCCACCATCCCTGGATGATGTGGTAAAAAAAAAGCAGTAACGGGCAAGATGAAGTCCATGAACAACATGTTGGAAAATATGAGCCGCCGGCAAGGGAAGATTGAGAAGCGGCAGAGAAAGTTCAGGGAACACGAAAATAAAAAGAGAAAATTCCTGAACAGGATGATGGATAAGCTTAGGTCATTTTGCAGTTCAAATGACTTTGATGATGATGAGGAGGAGGAGGAGCTCAAATTTCGCTCCACCTCCAGCTCCGAGTGATGCAATTTTAGGGAGTACCTCCTTCATTTTATCTTGTTTTGTTAAGTTGCATTGAGGAAAGTGCAACACTTTAGGTTGGGAGTGACTCATTTACATGTGATTATGTAGTTGGAGCATGATAGGAGCATGATTATTTTTTTTGTGACAACTTGAGTAGATTGGTTGACATTATAGTTTATTAGTGATAATTTGAAGTTTAATTCTAGCATGTTAGCATTAGTTTTTATATTATTATTATTATTATTATTATTTTCTTATTTTGCTACTTTATTTACTTTTAGTAGTATTAATTAAATTCCTTGATTTTTTTTTACGCAGTTCTTTCCCAAGGAAATAATTTATGTCGAACCGGGTGACTTTTCTCTATGATGGATGGTGTGTCATTTTCCTTAAGGTATTAGTCTTGTTTAAATTTTTTCTTTAGGTAAATATTTTTTTAGTTAGTTTAGTAGTTAGTAGTGAATAAATTGGTTATTGGTGTGATATTTTATCCATAAACCAACATGTGGCTTGTTTAGTACCAACATGATTTAAACCTTGGCATATTGAGTTTTGATTTTTTAAATGAAAAATTATTGAAGTGATAATCCTTGTTGTGACTTTTAGGTTCTATTTTTGGATCTTTGATTCATTAACTAGTCTTTTAGGCTATATATTATTTTCTTTGGGTTCATTGGTTTTAATTGGATTTTGGACTTATATGTCACTCGAGTTTGCATGTGCCACTGTGTGGTGAGATTTGTTGTGAGCTCTCTTGCATTATTTGTACTCTAGAATTTGCCCGGAATGTACTTCAAGGCTAAATCCTAGACTAACCTGGTTTGAAAATGATGTTAGGCCTTCCTTGGACCGTTATTGTGCCTTAAATTTCCTACCCTTGCATATTTTTCCCTAGTCAAACCCTTTTGAGCCTTTAACCTTTTTCTTTGGCAACCATGTTACAAGCTCTAACCTTTCGTTGTTTATTGATCTATCTTTTGGCACCCTACCTCCCTATGTACTTTGAAAGTGTAAACATAGGCTAAAAGTCTAAGTTTGGCGGTGAAGGTTGGAAAATTTGTAATGTGGAAGGTTTTTAAAAGGTAAAAGGTAATAATAAAAAAATAATAGTGGAACCTTCCTTGAAAGAAAATAAGAAAGAAGAAAAAGGAAGGAAAAATAAGGAGTTGTGAATAAAGGGAAGATTAGGTATGGAATGAAAAGTAAAGAAAGGATGGAAAATGTTTTTGAAGGAAGTGTGCTTTAATTGTTGCAAATTGTAGTGCTTAGGAAGGTTTTGAGTCACTCTTATCCAAATTGTGCCCTACCTTAGTCAAAAAATCTACATTACAACCCTTTAAGTCCTACTTGATTTTGAACCAAGTGTGTCTACATTCGTGGAGAAATACATGAAGGGCAAGCCTATGGAACTATTTTGGTCAATTTGAATATCTTTGTGAGAGAGAGAGTTAATTCTTTCTATTTGATATCCCATTTGTGTTTAAATTTCAATTTATAAGTCAGGATTCTCTCTTAAGTGTGAGGGCACATGAAATTTGAGTTGTGAACTTAATCCAATCTTCAAATGGGAGGAATGACCAAAAAAAATTATTTGTGATAATGAGGAAAATTTTGAAGCTTTAGTGTCATGACTTGGTTGCTACTTTGATTAATGTGGTGTTTGAGCACTTGAACTGAAATGAAATTTGTGAGAAGTTGTTGGCCATTCATATGCTTTGGATTAATTGTTGGTACCAACCGAAGTCACTAGATTGTGTTTAATGTGAACCTTTTTGACTTGAAATGATGTTTGTTATGTCATTGAGCTTAATTGGTGATTTTATTGAAGGATGTTCTTATTTGTTGAATTGCTTGAGGACAAGCAATAGTTTAAGTTTAGGGGTTTGATATGTGGGTATTTTACCAACTTATCTCGTCTTTAATCTTAGATTTTTGCTATGTTTGATTGATAAAATCATGTGTTTAATGTCATTTACTTCTATTTTACAGGTTTTATATGATTTATAAGTGATGGTCAAGAAACCATGTGAAAACGGGTAAAAAAGGATCTAAAATGCAAACAAAAATACTGCCCAGCTAATTACCTTTGCAAACGCGAAGGGTTAGACGCGAACGCGGAACATCAGAACAACAAACCTTCGCAAACGCGAAGTGCTGTACGCGAACGCTATGCTGGAGGAAGCAAACCTTCGCGAATGTTAAGGTATAATCGCGAACGCGATGCTGAAGGAAACAAGCCTTCGTGAACGTGAAGGTATTGTTGCGAACGCGATGAACAACTGGGCAAAAAAACTAGGCAGTTCTAGAACTTTACATTTTTGACCCCCAAGCCATTTAATACACGACCTAGCAGATCTTTGTCATATCTTTGGCTTATTTTTCAGTCCCTTGAGTAGAGAAGATAGGTTTTGGAGATAGGGTTCTTGCACACACACTTGCGTCTTTGAAGATTTGAAGCTTTTGGTTGAGACTTTCTTACTCAATTATGCTGATTTCTTCATTTTCTTGCTTTGTATTGAATATTTAAGTGTGTAGTATTTTTTCCAACACTTGAATCTTGTTTATGAATATATTCATATTTAAAGTGTGGATTAAATATCTTGTTGTGCTTATGTATTTAACGATATTTATTTATTATGAAGTGAGTTATTGTTTCTTTAATTATTCTTGTTCTTTAATGTTTCCAAAGGGATTAGCTAACCCTAGGACTCGTCCATTAACTTCGAATTGATTTTGAAAAAGATAATTTGGGGTTGGGAAAGATTAATTAACAAGAACTTGAGGCTTTAACCCTCACTTTATAGATTCTACTTAGGGATATGATTGAACTACTTGTAGCCATATTCGGGTGTGCTTAATCTCTTAATTATTTTATGGATAATTCAATTAGGAAGTCTTGTAAGTATTTAGAAGAAGCTAATATAGAATTATTATCCGAGGCTAATTAACATAAACTCGCTCATATTTGTAAAATCACGAAATACATTGGATCGTTACTTGAGTGTAATTCCTCGTGCATCCATACTTGTAGCCATTGATCATTTTACCTGCTTTCTTGGTTAGTTTACATTTTCGAAATTAGTTATAAATATTTTCTCAAAACCATTCTAAGTGTTTGGCTTAGCATAATAAGAGATAATTCTCTTATATGCCTTATCGCCTACATGTTGTTCTCTGTGGGATTCAACCCTGACTCATAGTTGGGTTAATTATATTGCATACGACCGTATCTATTTACATTTTAGTAGTGGATTTGGACGTCATCAGTGAGGATGAGAGTAAAAGAACGAAGGCCGATGCCATGCAATTTGGTGATTCCATTGTTTTACTTGATTCTCAGCTTTCGAATTTAGCTTCGCTGCTCCGTACGGAAAGAGATTCACTTGGTGATTCTGTACTTACTGTTATTGTTTCTCCCTTTTATATGCTCCCACCCCCGTTATGACTTTTAAATGTCTTGTTATTTCTGTTGCTTTATATATATATATATATATATATATATATGTATATATGTATATATATATATATATGTACATGTTTTAGTAGGTGTCTCGTCTTAGCCTCGTCACTACCTCGGCGTGGTTAGGCTCGACACTTTCTGAGTACATTGGGTCTGTTGTACTCATACTACACTTCTGCACTTCTTGTCCAGATTTTGATGTTGGTACCAACAATGTTTCGAGAGGCAATTAGCTGATACCAGTCAGTGATTTGAGGTAGATCTGTACCCCGTTCGCAAGCCCTAGAGTAACTTCCTTATTTCTACGTATTGTTTCCATTTTATTTTGGACAATGTTGTGTTTCTTTTAAAACCTTGTATTTAGATTAATGTGGACTCTCATGTACTTGTGATACCGGATCTTGGGGTGATTTATGTTATGTTATTGACCGGTATCAGTAATTTATTGCTTTTCCTTATCTTGTAGTAGTTGTTTTGTTGGGTTGCCTGACATACGGTGTTAGGAACCATCACGACTACGCGGTTGAAATTTTGAGTCGTGATATTAAAGAACTTAACAATTACATAAATCAAGAAAAAATATTACTAGTCATGTCCCTTGACAATTTTACATTATTACGCTTCTATGAACACTGTACTAACACTGTATTTAGGCTCAATATTTTTCTCTATAAAAATGAATGGAGCAAACAAAAAAAGAGAGAAGATAGCCTTAACTTTGGTAAGACTTTTGATCGAAAACTTCAAGCTTTTACAGCGTCGAGAGATGGCACAACGACAGCGAGACGAGGAGAGGAACATAGTTAGAGGGGTCTTTCCTTTGTTTATTTATGAGCTAATTCATTTTAAGTTTTTTTTTTATTCAATATTTTGCAACTTTTATTATTACCACAAAATGTGGTATCATAAGGACACCAAATATGGGTGTTTTAGCCTTGAATTTGGATATGAAAGAAAACAGTTTTCTTTTTAGAAAATTAAACTACCAGGCAGGATGCCTAATAGATATTTTTATCAATAATTTAAAAAAAAACACAAAACGAAGAGCACAAGTAAGGGGGGCAAAAGTTATAGTAGTGTGGCCTCTATTCCCTTGGCTATATAATCATCCCTTTACGCCTCCATCACCTCAAGATGGATCCCTCATGATGGCTGCCGGCAAAGTCTCACGAGGACAAATGATTTCATAGCCATCTGGATACTTCCCAAAGGCATAGGACATATAGCAAACACTTACTGAGCTAGACCTTACCTTATTGTATATGGCTAGAATGTGCATGCCCTTCTTGTGACTAGTCGAGGGTGACCACGGTTCGGTCTCGTATTGTATCGAGCCAAAATATGAAACTAGGTTGCTGAACCCTTAATTCGAGGACCGGTCAAGGACGACGATCAATAAAGATCGAGACCATACAGAAAAAATATCGAGTAGGATCAAAGGGTGTTTACCTAGTCAAGTAACGGTAAGCCGAAACATCCATGATCGAGCCAGGATCAGGCCAGGAATCTCGACACGTATCAATTCAATGTCTGTTAATCAGCCAATCATGAGATTTCTTATTGTATTAATAATTGTACCATAAATAGAACTCCTCTACTATATAAAGGGGATTCTAATCATTTTGTAATCATTATATTCACACAGTACAAAGCAATATACAACATTTTTTCTCTTAAGGTTTCAATACATTGTTTCTCAGTTCATATTTTCTAGTAGCATACTCGTTTGGTTCGAGGGCGATCTAGCTCGAGGGATAAAATGGCACATCAAATTCGATTTGCTTTATTTTTATTTACAGTCAATTTCTAATATTAATTTAACCATTTTCTCAGTTTGTGCCAAGTGAAATCGCATATCCTTAAAACCACTTATAAATTTAGTTGTTATCCATTTTTAAGGGTAAACAGTTTGGCGCCCACCGTGGGGCTAAGGATAATAGTGATTTCGTGGTACTAACTTTCGTAACACACATTGCTTTATACTTGTTTTTTTGAGTATCTTTGATTCCAGGATCAGCATGTCGAACTCTCAAGAAACACCCACACAAATAGACTATCGCCTTGGTTTTCATGGCAAGAACGAAAACATAGCCGCCCCAGGGAACGAAGTGCCTCCAGTTGACTTCGATGAGGTGCTGATCATAGACCCAATCGACGTCAGCTCCCATGTTGGCATTAATGCAAACTTGACCATCGACCTCGAGAATAGCGTTCACAGAGACGTTCGATAAATCGATTAGAATGCACAGGACGATGTAGAAAGCGGGATCAATCATCGAGTGCTATTCAAAATGTTGCAGGCTCAACAAGCTGCAATAGCGGAACTCCAAAATCAGAACCATATACAAAGCACTACTAAGCCCGAGCCATCACAGGAAGTTGTTCATATGACCAAATTGGTGCCAAGAAGATAAAATGAAAATGTATCAGGGACCGATCCCACTATCATGAAGATGCTCGAAGAGCTGACAAAACAGGTTGAATCAGGGGAAAGAAGATTGAAGAAAATGACAAGAATGTAGAAACATATAACTCCAGAGTTGATCAAATTCTGGGGGAACCATCGAGTTTGAAGGGTCTGGATTCAAAGAAGTTCGTACAAAAGACCTTCCCCCCATCCACCCCCGAGTGCGGCTCCTAAACCCACTCCCAAGAAGTTCCGCATGCCAGAAATTCCCTAGTATAATGGAACTACCAACCCAAATGGGCATGTCACTTCTTACACATGCACAATTAAGGGGAACAATCTGGAGGACAATGAGAACGAGTTTGTATTATTGAAGAAATTTGGGGAGACCTTATCAAAGGGAGAAACGATATGGTACTATAATTTACCACCCAACTCCATTGATTCCTTTACTATGCTCGTAGATTCCATAGATCCTTTTACCATGCTCAGAGAGTCTGTGTCTCGGCTTTAGATGGAACCCATGGATCTACCACTGGTTGCCGATGATTGGGTCGTTCAGGCCTTCACTCAAGGATTAAACGTATGAAGCTCGGTGGCTTCACAACGACTAAATCAAAACTTGATCGAGTACCTAACTGTCCCCTGGGCTGATGTGCATAATCGGTATAAGTCAAAGATTAGGGGTCTAAGACAACTAGTTGGGAGCTTCTTCCGGGTTTGTTTATCCTATCAATACTATCGACAGAGTTAAAAGGGATATTGACCTAGAACCACGGTCGAACAAAGATCGTTACCAGCCATACAGTGGAGATCAGAGAAATAACAGGCCTGGACGCAACCCTGTTCGAGGTGATAGAAGAAATGATCGAGGTTAGAGCTCCCTAGAGCTCATGATTAAGAGTGGTTTTGACAGGAATGTCGAGCCCAAAAAAGCACCGCGGATACCGTAATACAACTTCAACATTGATGCGTCAGCTATCGTATCAGTCATCGGGCGCATAAAAAACACTAGGTGACCTCGATCTCTGCAGACTGATCCGACCTAGAGAAATCCTAATCAAATGTGCAAGTATCATGGCACACATGGCCATAGAACAAAAAATTGCAGATAACTGAGGGATGAGGTAGCCCTGTTTTTCAACAAGGGGCATCTTCGAGAGTTCTTAACTGATCAGGCTAAGAATCACTTCAGAAACAGAGATTCAAATACATAGAATGAGCAAGAGGAGCCGCAACACGTAATCCACATGATTTTTGGAGGGGTCTATAGCCCTCAGGGACTCGTATTTAAGCGTAACAAGGTGTTGATCACAAGGGAAAAATGAACTCAAGATTATGTACTGGAAGGGACCTTATCCTTTAGTGTCGAGGATGCTGAGGTGATATTACAACCCCACAATGATGCACTGGTAATATATATTCTTATGAATAAAACTTATATTAAATGTATTTTGATTGATTCAGGTAGCTCGTCCAACATTATTCGATCGAGGTTGTACAATAGGTCGACCTATAGGATCAAGTTGTTCCCTCGACCTGAGTACTTAACGACTTCAACATGGCATGCGAAACCACCAAAGGCAAAATAACTTTTCCAATGAACATAGCCGGGACCATCCAAGAAACAATGTTCCATGTGATCGAGGGTGACATGAGGTATAATGCCCCGCTCATAAGGCCATGGATCCATAACATGAGGGAAGTACCCTCGACCCTCCACCAGGTTCTGAAGTTCCCAATGCCAGAAGGAGTCAAAACTGTCTACGGGGAGCAGCCCACCGCTAAGGAGATTTTTTCAGACGACGAAGTGATACAAATATCGACACTCTCATCAAAAAAAGTATCAGATTCGAAGGGAAAATAGGAGGTCAAATAGCAACCACAGACACCGGCCTCGACCCAATCGGGGAAGCAGGGGATCGAGGAGGATGATGACTATGTGGTCCCTCGATCCTTCATAATCCCCGATGACTCCGACGCCACCAAGTTAACGATCGAAGAGCTAGAACAAGTCATACTAATCGAACATCTTTCCGAATGAAAGGTATAACTGGGCACGGGGTTAACTCCTGAGCTCAGGAAAAAACTTATTCGATCCTTTTACCTAACATGAGATTCTTAGTTTTCTCAATGCCTATTACGGGTACAACCAAATTCAGATGAACTTGGAGGATCAGCAAAAGACCTCGTTTATCACTAAGTACGACACCTACTGTTACAATGTATTGCCATTCGGATTAGAAAATGCTAGGGAAACTTATGAACACCTAGTAAACTGGATGTTAGAAGAACAAATAGGAAAATCAATGGAGGTTTATATCGATGGCATGTTAGTTAAGTCTCTACAAATAGAGGACCATTTGAAGCATTTGCAGGAAAGTTTTGGTATACTGAAAAGGTACAACATGAAGCCAAACTCAGAGAAATGTGCATTCGGGGTCGGCTCGGGAAAGTTTCTAGGCTTCATGGTATCCAATTGTGGGTTTGAGATCAACCCCGATAAAATCAAAGCTATTGAGGACATCACGATGGTAGACAACGTAAAGGCCGTGCAGAGGCTAACAGGACGCATAGTCGCCCTGGGTCGATTCATCTCAAGATCCTCAGATAAGAGTCACCAATTCTTCTCATTACTGAAGAAGAAGAAGAATAACTTCGTATGGAATCCGGAATGCCAACAGGCCCTGGAAAAGCTAAAATAGTACTGCCGCTGCTTCACATGCCAACTTTACCTGTATTTAGTAGTATCAGAGATAGCGGTAAGTGGAGTCTTGGTTCGGGAAGAACGAGGTACGCAATTCCCAATCTATTATGTTCGCCAGACCTTAGGTGAGGCTGAAACTAGATATCCACACTTAGAAAAATTGGCGCTCACTTTAATAAGCGCCTCTAGGAAACTAAAACCATATTTTAAATCCCATCCAATATGTGTTGTAACAACTTATCCACTTTGAAAAATTTTGCATAAGCCCGAACTTTCGGGCCGGTTGGCCAAATGTGCCGTAGAAATCAGCGGGTACAATATTGAATACCGACCGCGATCGGCCATCAAGTCTCAAATTTTTGCAGACTTTGTGGCCAACTTCATGCCGGCCCTCGTACCCGAAGTTTAATGAGAACTACTAGTAAAATCGGGTACATCTTCGAGAGTCTGGGCCCTCTTTGCGGACAGTGTTTCAAGCGCAAAAGGGTCCGGACTAGGCATCATACTAATACCACTCACAAGTAATGTAGTAAAAAAATCTATTAGGACTACAAAGATGACTAACAATGAAGACGAATATGAGGCTATGATTGCAGGTCTTGAATTAGCTAAAGGCTTGGGAGCGGAGGTCATCAAACCCAAGTGTGATTCCCTCCTCGTGGTAAACCAAGTTAACAGGACCTTTGAAGTCCGAGAAGATCGAATGCAGAGATACTTGGATAATATACAAGTAATTCTACATTAATTCAAGGAATGATCCTTGCAGCATATACCTCGAGATCAGAACAGTGAGGCCGATGACCTCGCAAACTTAGGTATATCTGTCGAAGATGACGAACTCAATTTGGGGGCTGCCATACAACTCATGAGGTTGGCGATCGAAGAAGGTCATGCCGAGACAAACTCCACAAGTTCGACCTGGGATTGGAGAAACTAATACGTAGAGTATTTAAAGAATGGGAAGCTCCCATCATATCCAAAGGATTTGAGAGCTCTACGCATGAAGACAACACAATTCACCTTGTCCGAAGATGGCACGTTTTTCACAAGGATGTTCGATGGTCTGTTTGCGATATGTATGGGACTAGGAGATGCCGAATACGTCTTAAGGGAAGTACACGAGGGCACTTGCGGAAATCATTCAAGTGCTAAATCATTGGTCCACAAAGTGATTAGAGCGGGGTACTATTGGACCGACATGCAGAAAGGTGCAAAGGAGTTCGTTCGAAAATGCTACAAATGCCAAAGATATGCGCCGATTATTCATCGACCCGGGGAACTAATCCATTCGTTCTTATCCCCATGGCCATTCATGAAAGGGGTAATGGACATTGTCGTCCCTCTTCAGTCGGCCCCATGTAAAGCTAAGTTTATTTTATTTATGACTAATTATTTCTCTAAGTGGGTTGAAGCACAGACTTTACAGAAAGTTAGAGAAAAGGAGGTCATAGACTTTATTTGGGACCACATCATATGTCGATTTGGAATGCCCTCCGTGATTGTGTGTGATAGTGGAAAACAGTTCATTGGCAGCAAGGTGACTAAATTTCTCGAGGATCACAAGATCAAAAGGATCTTATCTACACCTTATCATCCCAGTGAGAACGGTTAAGCCAAATCAACCAACAAAACAATCATCCAAAATATTTTGAAGATACTGACCGACTCAAAAGGTAAATCGAGGGAAATACCACCCGAGGTTCTGTGGGCATACTGCACAAAATCGAAATCCAGTACCAGAGCTACTCCATTCTCATTTGTTTATGGAGCCGAAGCTCTAGTCCCTATCGAGGTCGGAGAACCTAACATCAGGTTTCGATATGCAATCGAAGAGACAAATAACGAGGCCCTGAATTCGAGCCTAGAATTGTTGGATGAAAAGCGCGAAGCCGTCCTCGTCCGACTAGCCGCCCAAAAATAGCGGATCGAAAGATACTACAATCGAAGAGCCAATCTTCGACATTTTAACGTCGCGGACTTGGTGCTAAGGAAAGTCACCCTCAACACCCGAAATCTGAATGAAGAAAAGCTGGTTCCGAACAGGGAAGGACCATACCAGATTCTCGAAGTTACTGGAAAAGGATTCTTCAAGCTCGGAAGATGAATGGGGAACAACTATCGAGCAATTGGAACATATCACACCTAAAACGATACTACTGCTAAGGTATGACCCCCTTCAATTTTCATTTTTCTAAGACTAACTCTTGCAGGTGATCAACAAGAATTGATGGAGGATTTTTTGGCAGACGAGACAAAGTCCCTAGGTCAGAAAGCATGTGTTGCACTCTTTTTCCCTTAGATCGGTTTTGTCCCAAATGGGTTTTTCGACAAGGTTTTTAACGAGGCAACAATGAATCGTGCTAACTTAGAATCAAGCCCGATTATGAATCAGCATCGAAGAATAATTCAATAGTATCCGAGGCTCCTTTGCAATCAACCTCGAATACTGGGGGGCATTGTTATTGAATGTCAACATTGTTACGAGGAAATAAATTCATAATAGCGAGATATAGATAGGTGAAATTTGTAGGGGCCAAACAGTCAAATGAACCGTGCCCACATAGGTTGCTCGAGCCCTGGCAAAAAACATGGACGCATGTGTTATCATTTTCAAGAATAAGAGAAGTATTTTTCCTTGCCATTATCTCATGTCTAAGAAATTTTTTTTATACTTTACAATTTTGTACTTTCGATCTATTATGGAAACAAGCTCAAGGGCCGATCATAACCAGAGTTCAAATAATCACCCCCACACTCGGGGACTGCCATCCGAAAAACATACAGATCGAACTATTGAGCATCGAGGGCATAAAATCTTTTAGGCAACCCTCAAATTTAAAGGCCACAACCAGCCCACTTGAGGATTATTATCTCGGGCAAGCTCGAACAAAACGTGAAAACAAGCCCAACGGCCAGATCCCGTACTAAAAGGCTACAGCCAAATTAACACAGTTCAGAGATGTCCGAATTCCGTAAAAAAATAGGCCTTCGAATTATTTCATAACAAGTTTTAAAAAGGCTACCCCCGGTAAAGTCAAAAAAGGCTTCGATAATATTGAACCCCAAAAACTCTAACGAATATTAATGTTGTTCGGACTCTCGAACAATTCCCTATTATCGCATGCTAAGGAATTTTTGATTACAAATTACGAAGAAAAATAGAAGTAAAGACTAAAAATCCGTAATGGAAATGAAAAGCCTTATGTTCATATACAAAATAAGTCTTCCTTACAAGGGCCAAACCGGCCAAGTACAAAAAGTTTTACAACGGCCAAAAAACGGCACCTGAAAATACAAAAAGAAAAGAAGAAACATATACTAAGTCCTAAGAGGCTTGGTCTCCATCGGACGTAGCATCTCCGTCCTCAAGAGCTTCTTCTTCGAACTCACTGAGGCCATCAGAATCATCCTTAGGGAAGGCCAGCTTTCAAGCTCAGTTTTCTTCTACTCGTGCATTATCGATCTCAGCTGCAATGTTAGGGTCTCAAGCTTGAGCATTCTCGAGGGCTTTCCTCTGAGCTTTCCACATTGCATGATCTATCATACTCCTAGCCTTGGCCTGGATAGCTTCGACATTGATTTTAAACTGGGCCACCTTTTCATCAGCCTTAATACCAGCCTCAGCCACCTCAAACTTAGCCTCTTCGAGCTTGTTAGCGGCTGAATCCAGCTGAGATTGAAGCTCTTTGATCTTATTTGTCTGCACTGAGTTTTCCTCTTTCGTAGATCGAAGCTGAGTCTCAGATGAGTCCAACTGTTGTTGGACAGTCTCTTTCATCACGGCCAATATATCCATGCTTCCCTTGAAAGCTTCGGCCTCGACTCGTAAATCATCCACCTGCTTGCTGAGCTGATCGATTTGCTCGAGCCTTTGACGGATCTCCAGAATTGGGTCATTAGTTTTTATCTCTAACTCGGCTTCACTATCATGAAGCATTCGAAAACCTATTCGACCATGTTGGTGTGCTTATCCCGTGATGCAACCAAATCGGCCTGGAGTCTTTCGCTAAGGAGCCTATAAGTATCTCTCTTCTCAGTAAGGCTCTGAACTTCGGCCTTGTGCTCTTCTCGAACTCTGATGAAGGCTTCATGGTGCAGCACCAAAGCCTACAAGTAAGGGAAAAAATGTTAAGAGTAATTTGCAATTCCAAGTATAAAGAAAGTAAGGAATAAATTCTCGAAGATTACTCAATTTAGAGCGTGTTGGGCCTCGTTGGATAAGCAGGCAGCCCCCACGGCATTCATAACTTCTTGTTCCTCTTCATTCACCAAGCCTCTCAGATATCTGGAAACCACAGGGGGAGATACTCGAGCATCTTTAGGGACGGTCAGCACTAGATGCCGTTTGCGGTTAGGGTTAGCACTCGGATTCGAGAATTGTTCTACCAGCCTCGAGCTCGATGGAGATCTAGTTGACCCTGGCGACGGTACTTTGCTCGACACTGATAAGTCGCCAGAATCTGTGTATCTCCTCGAAAGTAGTGGCTTGCCTCTCGAATCATGGTGTTTGAAATCTGGGGAGTGTAATCGACCACCCCGATCTCGACCCCAGAGTCCTCTTCCGTTGTTTGGATATCCTTGCCTCGAGACTCTCCCTCCACCGTCTTTTCTGGGGATAGGGTGACCTCTGTTCTTCCCGACTCGGGGACCTTGGCTGATGCTCCCTTGTCAAATTCCTCCGGTTCTGAGGACTTCTGTACTAAAACCGTAGCCCGAAGACGAGCCACAAGCCCGATTTCTTATTCTTCGGACTCATCCATTAGATGAAGAACTGAGTTCAAATATAGGGGAATGATGTTCCCCTTGGGTTTAAAAGGCCTCCTCTACGGTCTTTTCTTTTCCGAGCCCAGGGGACCCGGGGCCCTTTTCTTTGTTTTCTCCTTGGCCGGCTTTGGAGCTGATTGTTGGGGGAGGATTTCTTTATCAGTGGAAGTAGGTCTCATCGCAACATCCTTCCCGAGACATTCAAAAGAAAGGGAGGAAGTTTAGTTGAGAAAAGACTAAAATGACAAACAAATAGAGAACATGAATTTACCATGATTGCGAGCCTCCCATTGACCCTTTGAATGTTCCATCCAAGCACACTCGGAGTAGGGCCTCTGAGATACCAAGCCTTCGACCCATATTTTCAACTCTGGAACCGGGTCCGGAATCTAGGCCACAGTTGCAACACCAAAATAAAAATAAGAAAAGGCGGAAATAATTAAAAATGGTAAAGCGAGCATCCAAGGTAGCGGCACTTATGGTTCATGTTCCACCTCTCTACGAACGACATGTCTTCCGCATGGATCAGGTCCGAGGTCCTTATTCTGACAAACCTTCCCATCTAGCCTCAATCAAGTGTCTCGTCGATACTGGAGAACATGGCTCTGCTGGCCAGCAAGCGATCTAAATCAGTCCTTGATAGAGTCGGGGACTATAGAGGCGCATGAGATGATCGAGGGTAAATGAGCAATCCTCAATCTTGCTGGTGAAGAAACAGAGAAGGACGATGATTCTCTAGAACGACGGGTGGATTTGGCCCAGGGTAAGTGTAAACACTTAGATACCCCTCTACGTATGTGGTGATCGATTCCTCAGGAGAAGGAACGACCACTTATTATTCTTCCAATTTCACTCCTCTTTGACCTTATCGAGGAGGCCCTCAGTAATGGTGCACATATACCTCGACATTGGCTCGGACCGTCCTTACACCGTGGGGGTATTCTCTATCTTGAAGTCGGCGACAGTCGGGCACCCCGCTGGAACTAATTCCTCAGGTTAGGGCTCCGCCGCAGCTCCGCTGGCAGGACGCGATGAAGAAGTAGCATCTTTTAGTGGCACGGTTTTGGAAGTCTTAGCCATTTGTGAAAAGCAGATCAGAAAGTAAAGAGATTGATTAAGGTTCAGGGAATTTTGATATGAGAATTAAGAAGTAAGGATTCTTGAAAGCAAGAGCAGGAAAGGCGTTGGTTGTAAAATTTTGAATGAAAGAAGGTTGAGAGTTTTATAGGTTGAAGGAGACTGTTCAGAATCCGGTAGTGGCCGACCATCGCCTGACATGCATTTAATGCCTTGGTAACTGGACCAACAGGACGTTTCGTTGCTTGTGTCACGGTTGAACTAGTTACTAACGTCATCACTCAAAAAGATGGAGCTCGGGAATTCATGTCGTTTCTCATCATCTTATTTCTGAGAAACAAAAAGGACTGTACACGGTCAGAATGGGCCTGCCCTTCTGGTGACTAATCGAGGGTGACCAATGTTCGTCTTGGTATAGTATCAAGCCAAAATATGAAGTTAGGTTGCTAAACCCTTAATTCGACGACCGGTCAAGGACGACGATCAATCAAGATCGAGACCGAGCGGAACAGAGATCAAGCAGGATCGAAGGTTGTTTACCTGGTTATGTAACGGTAAGCCGAAACATCTGTGATCGAGCAAGGATCACAATGGGAATCTCGGCATGTATAAAATCAAGGTCAATTAGTTAGCCAATCATGAGATTTCTTACTGTATTTAGAATTGTACCATAAGTACAACTCCTTTATTATATAAAGGGGGTTCTAATCATTTTGTAATCATTACATTCACGCAATACAAAGCAATATAATACATCTTTTCTCTTAAGCTTTCAATGTACCGTTGCTCAGTTCTTATTTTCCAGTAGCATACTCGTTTGGTTCAAGGGCGATCTAGCTCGAGGGCTAAAATGACACATC
This sequence comes from Nicotiana knightiana, assembly GCA_005239525.1. NCBI lineage: Eukaryota > Viridiplantae > Streptophyta > Magnoliopsida > Solanales > Solanaceae > Nicotiana > Nicotiana knightiana. Next base: position 205,822 of record ML375031.1, read on the forward strand.
TAACTCGGTTTGCTTTATTTTTATTTACAGTCTATTTATAATATTAATTTAACTATTTTCTCAGTTTGTGCCAAGTGAAATCACATACACTTAAAATCACTTATAACTTTAATTTTTATCCATGTTTAAGGGTAAACACTTATAATTCCTATTGAGGCATGAACAGCCTCATCTACTAGCAAGCATCTAAAAAATATGAACTAAAAAGAACTAGGTACTCTATGATCATCATAGAGTTTATAACACACTCTATGTGATATTACACATGATGACGCTAATAAACTGATAGAATAAAATGAAGTAGTAATTAGAGTCTCGCCCTTACTCCACCAAACTTTTGAACTCTTCAACTTTTAACTCCCCTTCTTCTCTTCAACTATTTTCAGTAAATCATCAAACTTCATCACTTCTTCTTGGATCGATTGGACCATGTAGTCGTGGTAGGGGCTTTCCCTTTTTGCCTTGAACTCTCATTGGAAGTTGCCTAATTGTAGATCCTTCATTCATTTTACCATCCCAACTATTCTGCTTCGTGTGTGCCCTCTTCTTCTTTCCACTATGCATAGAAGATAAATCTCCACTTCTAGCCGCCTCTGCCCGACAATACTCAAATAATTATTCCTCCTCTGTCTTTATAAATGTCAACAACTAAGTTTCCCTATAGGTTTTGAGTTGGAAGTTCTTGTTCAACGATTCTACCCGGTTCACGCCTCTTTGAAACTATACCAAGTGGTTTAACTACTGTAGCTCGAAATTGAGCATTTTTTTTAAAGACTTACCTGAAATTTGCTGCCCGTGCGCAATTGACTTAGAACCAACCGATAATGCCAATTTGTTCAGTTTTGGTGTCTCCAAAGCATCAATAGGTTTCCTATCATAATCTGAAATTATAGGCTCCTTAATTGATGAAAAAACATCAATATTCTGTTATTCTATTTATTAAAAGTGAGTTTTAACATTTATTTTTTATACCACATTAGAGACCGTCTAGGTTTTCAAAAAAAATGTCACGACTCGAAATTCCAATCGCGGGGTCGTGATAGCGTCTAACACCGAATGTCATGAAAACCATCAAAATAGATAATATAAAATAAAGAAAAGCAATAAATATCTAATAACTGATCAATAACATATCATAAACCATCTCAAGGTCTGGTGTCACAAATACACGAGCGTCTTACATCCAACTAAATAAAAGGTTTGAAAGAAATACATAACTATCCGGAATAAAATAAGATAGTACAAGAAATAAGAAAATGACTCCAAGGTCTGCAAATGGAATGTAGCTATATCTGGAATCACTGATTGGTAGCTGCTAAATACCTCTCGGTCCCCGCTGGTACTAACGTCACAATCTTCACAAGAAGTGCAGAAGTGTATTATGAGTACAACTGACGAAAATAGTTAACTGGAAAAAAAGAGAGAGAGTGACTCAGTAAGTGTCGAGCATAACCCCGACGAGGTAGTGACGAGTCTCAGACAAGACACCTACTAAAACCAATGCAAATACATATATAAACCAACAAAAATAATAAGTAAAGCATTAAAAGTAGTAACAGGGTGGGAGCATATAAAAGGGGAAACAACCAGAAGAATAAATACAAAATCACCAAGTAAGACTCTTTCCAAAATAAGCAACAAAATCACCAAGTTAAGTTCCCAATCCAAGTATCAAGTGAAGCAATGAATCATCAAATTGCACGGCATCACCCTTCGTGCTTTCACCCTCATCCTCACATGATAATGATAATAGCAAGCATGTGGACATCATCACCTTTCGTACTTTTACTGTCTTCCTCACATGATAATATAAATGGAGCTATCAAGTGCCCGTCATTACCCGTCGTGCTTTAATACTCACATTCACTCAATTAGTGATAGAAATATGCAAATATGGCATGACAACACCCTTATGCTTTTCACTCTTCCTGATCAAGCTACAATAATAACCCAAAGTACCAAGCAAGGTGGGAAGCAAATTTCAACTTCAATAATGGTGCTAGACTAAGCAAGTTCATCTTTCAGTATCAAAATAACCTCAACCTGAACAATAAACACCCAAGTAACAATGAAAGAATAAACAAACTAGCTAAGGTATGGTAGGCATAATTAATGAAACAATATGGTACAAATAAGACAAATTTCACCCGTATGCTTTAACCCATGAAAACATATATATACTCATCACCTTGTAAATATGCTATTGTCACGATCCAAAATCCTACCTTAAGGATCGTGATGGAACCTAGTCTCTAAGACTAGGTAAGCCGATCACTTACAACAATTAAACCAATTAGACATGATATTAAAGACATAATTTAATATAAATACAGAGATAAAAAAGATACAATCCTATACGGAGACAATCACAACAGAAACTCCCAAGACTAGGTAGTATAGAGTAACGAGCTCTAACTGATTGCATAGCATTATCTCAAAATAAAATTACAATATTGTTCAGATAGAGAATTGACAATAAAATTAAAAGGGAAGGACTCCAAGGGACTGCAGCGATCGAGAAGCTCTATCTTGGATCCTCGCGAATAGCTAATATTGCCTGGAACCACTGCCTCCAACACCTGTATTTGCACACAAATGTGTAAAAGTGTAGTATGACTACACCATAATTGATACCTAGTAAGTATCAAGACTAACTTCGGTGGAGTAGCGACGAGGTACCAATCAAGACACCTACTAGAAATAATTACCAGCGCAGAATATTGTATAACACTAATAATGGAAGCAAGAATCAGTAAATGACAACAAAGACTAAACATGTGAGAACATAGTAAAAATAATCCAACACAGTTAAAAGTACAAGTGAATTCAATTAAGAGAAAAGCACGGCAGTTCAAATCATCAAACCACTTCGACACAACATTTATAATAAGAATCACCCTGAAGTACCACACCTCATAATCACAAATCACGAGTCTCTAATCAAGAATCATTTATGCATGGTAACCCATGCCCACATTATCAATCACAACTGTATGGACAACCTACATGCCAATATCACAATCCGCCCGGCATGGTCACAGGCTCACTCTCACAATCCGTCAGGCATGGTCACAGGCTCAATATCACAAGCCGACCGGCATGTCATAGGCTAACAGTCCAACCATATCGAAGAGAAAGAATATATACAAGAATATACGTGCATGATCAATGAATATCAGATTTCATACTCTTGAACTGATGATATATGCGACATGTTTTGGTGCATGCATGTGCAATTGTACTATCAAAGATCAAGTCAACAAGTAATATTAGAGAACCGACTAGCATATTAGAAACAATAAAATAATCACATAATATGTGTCACGCCCCATTTTCTCACAAAATCGGGTTTCGATACATGACAACTTTTTTAAGGAAGGGTCTTAAAAGAGAGAGTCACCACCTAACGGATTAAGGTGCGTTAGGCACCTACTTTTAAATAACTGTGGATTAACCAGTTGTGTCACCAAAGATCGGGTAAGGTCTCAAATTACCTTGAGGAGAAGGTGTTAGGTAGTACTCGAGGTCCAAAATGGTGGGTCCCGGCAGAAATCAAATTAAATGAATTAGTCTAAGAGAAGGGAAACTATTTGGGCAAATAAACGATTGACTTTAAACAGAGGTGGGGGGTTCTAAGTTTTTTAGCCTAAAGAATCACCCCATGAAACATAAATAATATTTCGTAACTGCCTAAAGACGGGGTGTTACTCATATTATTCAGCAGGCACAGACTATCATCTCCTGCTACCTGATTACTATCTTTAAGTTGTTTACATAAAGCGTTATAGTCAATTTTAAGTCATTGTAACGATCCGGCCGGTCGTTCTGAGAGTAATGCCCCGTTTCCCCATTTCTGCTTCATTATATGTGGTTTAGCTTCATTATGTTGTATTAGAGTGGTTGGCTTGGGTTCATAGCGATTTTTGGAGAGAAATGAGACAGTCTCTTAACTTGGTCCAATAGGTGGAAAAGTAAACCAGAAGTTGACTTATTGGTAAAAGACCTTGGAATGTAGATTTTATGGTTCGGATAGCTTCGTTAGGTGATTTGGGACTTCATTCAGAATGTGGTTTTGATGTCCGGAGTATAATTAGGCTTGAATTGGCGAAATTAAATTTTTGGCGATTTTTGGTCGGCAGTGAAAAATTAGCTATCGGGGTAGGAATGGATTCTGGAAGTTAGAATAGGTCCGTAGTGTCATTTTGGATATGTGTGCAAAATTTTAGGTCAATCGGACGTGTTCTGGATAGTTTCGGTATCTTTGGCAAAATTTAGATATCTTAAAGTTCATAGGCTTGAATCCGATGTGATTTTGGTGTTTTGGCATTATTTTGGGGTGTTTTGAAGGCTCGACTAAATTTGAATAAGGTTATGGGATGTGTTGGTATGTTTGGTTGAGGTCCTGAGGGCCTTGGGTGTGTTTCGGGAGGTTAACAGATCAAGTTTTGATGTTGGAAATTGTAGATTTTGCTAGTGTTCATTTCTGATTTCTTCTATGTGATCGCAAAGGTAAGGATGCGATCGCATAGGCTTATTCTGAGGCAGCTATTTTTCTTCTATGTGATCACCTATGTGGGGCCGCGATCACATAAGTGAGGGAAGGAGAAGCACTGCGATTGCGTTTGGCTGGTGCGATCGCGTAGGTGTTGGGGTGTGTGGGTGTCCTGCCCGTTTAGTCTATGCGAATGCGTGGAGGTGGACGTGACCGCATAGAGTAGGAATTTCCTATGCTTTGCTAATGCATTCCTTGAGACGGGAATGTACTGAAGAAATATATAAGTGTTGGGCAGTGTTTTAAAAAAAAAAGCATTTTTGCGAATTTTAGTCAATTTTCCTCTATTGTTGAGCGACTTTGGAGCTTTTTGAGAGGGATTGAAGAGGGAATCGAAGGAAAACACTTGGAGGAATTATTTTTGACTACACAACTCAATTCGATGTTGATTTTTAAGTACTTAAACCTGAAATTAGTTGGATTTAAACCCAAAATTGGGGAAGTTAGGGCATGGGAAATTGGAGACTTTATTTGAGGAGTTAAAGGGGCAATTGTAGTCCGATTTTGATGTTCTTGGTATGTATAGACTCGTGGGAGAATAAGGATTCCAGTTTTGTAATTTTTATCGAATTATAAGACGTGGGCCCGGGGGCCGGGTTGGGCCAATTTCGGGATTTGTGCCTAATTGTGATAAATTTCGAATGGGTTTCGTCTCCCTAGCATATTTTAATATTATTAATATGGTTTTGATGGACTCGGAGCATCTGGGAGCCGACTCGAGGGGAAAGAGTATCTCGAAGTAGATTTTTGACTGGTTGTGGTAAGTAATGACTGTAAATCTTGTCATGAGGGTATGAAACCCCGGACTTAGTATTTTCTCACTATTTTCGAGTGGCACCCATGCTGGTGACGAGTGTGTGGCACACACTGTTGGGGGATCGTGACCTGTTCCGTCCCATGGTGACTATTAAGTTGTGTATTTGATTTTAAATCATATGATATTTCATGTTGTAAGATTATTACTATATTTTGGGTTGTATGCCATGTTTGGGGCCTTGTGCTGACCTGTTTGGACCCCTTGGGGGCTATTTACTACTATTCCTCACTATGTTGACTCATGATTTATAATCACTCATATTATATGTAACTGATTTCGAAACTCAGTCTTATTTACACTATTTTGAGATATAAAATGATGTTTTTGGGTTGAGTACCCCATTTTACAGATAGCCCGAGTGGCTTTTTGAGAGTTTCTGACTGAGTGACTGACTGACCGAATGCTAGAGAGATTATGCCATGAGATGGCTTGATATTAGCTCTTGGACTGTAGGAGCTCCTCCAGAGTCTGTACACACCCCCAGTGAGCGCAGGTACCTACTGAGTGCGAGTGCCGAGTGACGAATGATTTGGAGGCATGAGTGAATGTGAGGTTGCCCGAGGGGTTGATTATGAGTGGCTGTGAGGTTGACCGAGGGGCTGATTATTAGTGACTGTGAGGTTGCCCGATGGGATGATTATGAGTGACTGTGAGGTATGCCTGAGGGGCTGATTCTGAGTGATGTTACGCCCCGAGGGGCAGTTTCTGATAAATGTTGTCATGACCCCAAATCCTAACCGCCGTGATGGCGCCTATCGTGGAACTAGGCTAGCCGACTACCGCGTGTTCACAATTTCTTTTGAAATTCCAATTTAAGTTTCAAGAAATTCATAACAACATACAAAAAGTTTACTTAACATAATAGGCAAGTTTTATATATACAGTACTGTCATCCCCCAAAACCCCGAGCCAACATGTCATGAGAATCTAGTGAAATAAGCCAAAATAAAGTATTATGGTACAAAGATTCCGAATCAAAGCTAAGTACAACAGGAAGGGAAAGCAGAGATGGTGCGAACGCTGAACAACTACCTCTATATCCCCAGGATCCGGCTCTACTGCGATGTATATATAAGCTAATGCTCGATCTCTGCTCCTGAATCTGCACACAGAGGTGCAGGAAGTAATATGAGTACGCCAACTCAGTAGTAATGGAGATAAATCAAGTCTAAGTGGCAAGGAATCACATAAAAATCAATGCCATTAAGTCACAATATACACAGCCTTACTTTCCAATAGTACACATAGATATACGAAATCATCATGCCTTAGAAATCAACTTCATAAAAGTCCTTAAAAAAATGCAGATTTTTAACAACCTTAAACAAAGATTTGGTATGCAACATGAATGTAGTAAAATCATAAGTAGCCCCTAGGGCGAAAACATGTTTCATAATCAGCCCCTTGGGCATGCCTCACATCCCTCAGCACCTCACAATCACTCACCTCCTCACAGTCACTCATGCCTCCCAATCACTCAATCACTCGCACTCGGTGTGCTCGTTGCGGGTGTGTACAGACTCCGAAGGGGCTCCTCCAGCCCAAGCGCTAATATCACTCAGCACCTCAACATCACTCTTGGAACTCGGCCACACTCGGTGTGACCACTCCAAAATCCCCTCGGGCGAAGTAATACATCATTTTAATGCTCATGTAGTGTAAATTAGGCTGAGTTTCAAATAAAACAGTATGCATAATGATGCTGAGTAAAAACCATCGACAGGTAGTGAGGAAAAAAGCAGTAAAACACCCTCAAAGGGTCCAAACAGATCGACACGAGGCCCCAAACACGGCTTATAACCCAAATATTTCACAAATCTTTAGAACATAGTTTAGCTAAGATTTTGAGTAAATATTCAACTTATTAGTCGCCGCGGAGAGGACCTAGTCAAATCCAAAAATCAGTACGCGCCACATGTTCGTCATCCGACATGTGCGCCATTCCAAATTCAGTGAGAAAATAATGCAGTCCGGGGTTCCATACCCTCAGGACAAAATTTAAGACCATTACTTTCCTCTACCGGGCCGTAACACTAGTCCGCTATGTCTTTGCCCCTCAAATTTGCTCCCGATTGCTCCGAATCTAGCCAAAAACCAGTTAACATCATCAATATATACTCATGGAAAACAACCCAATCGAAAATCATCAAATTCAAGCCTAAGGACTTTGAAACTTCTAAAATTCGCCAACTACGCCGAAACCAACCAAAATACCTCCGGTTAATCTTAAATTTTGCAGACATATCCAAAATTACATTACGAACCTGTTCCAACTTCCAGAATTCCATTCTGACCTCGATAGCCTAATTTTCACTGCCGAGCGGAAATCGCCAAAAACTAACTTTCGCTAATACAAGCCTAATTCTACACCGGACATCACAATAATATTGCGAACACAATCATAAGTCCCAAATCACCTAACGAAGCTATTCAAGCCATAAAATCTGAATTCCGAGGTTGTTTACCACTCAACTATTGGGCTACTTTAAAAGGCTAAATGCCTAAACTCTCATTGTAACCACTCCGGACCCAAACCAACTGACCCAACACATCAAAAAATAAGATAGTGATACATAAAAAATGCAGAAATAAGGGAAATGGGGTAAATCTCACGAAACGACCGGTCGGGTTATTACATCCTCCCCCTCTTAAACAAACGTTCATCCTCGAGCGGGTCTAGAAACATACCTGGAGCCTGGAATAAGTGAGGATATCTGTCCCGCATCTCCCGTTCGGTCTCCAGGTGGCATCCTCCACCGGCTGCCCTCTCCAATGAACCTTCACTGAAGCTATATCCTTAGACCTCAGCTTCCTGACCTGGTGACCCAAAATAGCCACTGGCTCTACCTCATATGACATATCACCCTCGAGTTGAACCGTGCTGAAGTCCAAAACATGGGAAGGGTCACCAATATACTTTCGGAGCATCTAAACATGGAATACTGGATGAATACTCGATAAACTGGGAGGCATAGCAAGCCTATAAGCCACTTCCCCAACCCTCTGAAGTACCTGAAAAGGCCCAATGAACCTGGGACTCAACTTCCCTTTCTTCTGAATCTCATAACACCCTTCATGGGTGACACCTTCAGCAACACCTTATCCCCAACCATGAAAGACACATCTCGGACCTTCCGGTCCGCATAACTCTTCTGCCTAGACTGCGCCGGGCGAAGCTGCTCCTGAATCAACTTTGCCTTACTCAAAGCATCCTGAACCAAGTCTGTGCCCAATAGCCTACCTTCGCCCGATTCAATTCAACAAATCGGAGATCTACACCTCCTACCATACAAAGCCTCATACGGAGCCATCTGAATACTCGACTGATAGCTGTTATTATATGCAAACTCCGCTAGTGGCAGAAACTGATCCCATGAACCACTAAAGTCAATCACATAAGCACGCAACATGTCCTCCAAAATCTGAATGGTTCGCTCCGACTGCCCGTCGATCTAAGGATGAAACGATGTGCTCAACTCAACCTGAGTACCCAACTCTCTCTGCATGGCCCTCCAAAACTGAGATGTGAACTGAGTGCTTCTGTCGGAAATGATAGAAACTGGAACCCCATGCAAACGGACAATCTCCCTGATACAAATCTCAGCTAACCTCTCCGATGAATACGTAGTACCAATAGGAATGAAGTGCGTGGACTTGGTCAGCCAATCCACAATAACCCATATAGAATCAAACCTCCTCGAAGTCTGTGGGAGTCCAACTATGAAGTCCATGGTGATTCGCTCCCACTTCCACTCCGGAATATCAAACCTCTGAAGCAATCCACCAGGTCTCTGGTGTTCATACTTGACCTGCTGACAGTTGAGACACCGAACTACAAACTTCAAAACATCCTTCTTCATTCTCCTCCACCAATAATGCTGCCTCAAATCCTGATACATCTTCGCGACACCCGGATTGATGGAGTACCGTGAACTATGAGCCTCTGCTAGAATTAAATCTCGAAGCCCATCTACATTGGGCACGCAAATCCGGCCCTACATCCTTATGACCCCATCATCACCAATAACCACATCTCTAGCATCACCACGACGGACTCGGTCCTGAAGAACAAGCAAATGTGGATCATCATACTAGCGTGCTCTAACCTAATCATAGAGAGAAGACCCGGAGGCTACACAAGTCAACACCCGCGGGGGATCTGATAGATCCAATCTGACCAAATGACCTGCTAAGTCATGAACATCAAGAGCTAATGGCCGCTCTGCTACTGGAAGGTAAGCTAAACTCCCCAAACTCTCTACTCCGCGACTCAAGGCATCGGCCACTACATTGGCCTTCCCCGAATGATATAACATAGTAAGATCATAATTCTTGAGGAGCTCTAACCATCTCCTCTTACACAAATTCAATTCCTTCTGCCTCAACAGATACTGCAAATTGCGATGATCAGTGAAAATCTCACACTGCACTCCATACAAATAATGCCGCCAAATCTTCAAGGCATGGACAATGGCAGCTAACTCAAGATCGTGCACTGGATAATTCTTCTCGTGCACCTTCAATTGTCTGGACGCGTAGGCAGTAACCCTACAATCCTGCATCAATACCGCTCCCAAGCCAACTCTAGAAGCATCACAATAAACTGTGTAAGAACCCGACCCAGCAGGCAAAACTAATACTGGAGCTGTAGTCAATGCTGACTTGAGCTTCTGAAAGCTCTCCTCACATTAATCAGACCGTCTGAATAGGGCACCCTTTTGGGTCAATCTGTTCAAAGGCGAAGCAATCGAAGAGAATCCCTCCACAAAGCGACGGTAATATCCCGCCAAACCAAGGAAACTCCTAATTTCTTTAGCTGAGGACGGTCTGGGCCAACTCTACACCGCATCTATCTTCTTCGGATCAACCTGAATCCCCTCACTAGACACCACGTGCCCCACGAAAGGTACCGATCCCAGCCAGAACTCACACTTGGAGAATTTCGTAAAAAGCTTCTCCTCCCTCAATCTCTGCAACACAAATCTCAAATGATGAGCATGCTCTTCCTGGCTACGAGAATAAACCAGGATGTCATCAATGAACATAATGACAAAGGAATCAAGATAAGGCTGAAACACGGTGTTCATCAATTTCATGAACGTAGCTGGGGCATTGGTCAGCCCAAATGACATAACTAAGAACACATAATGACCATACCTGGTCCTGGCACCAGGTCAATACCAAAATCAATATCCCTGTCAGGTGGCATGCCTAGCAGGTCTGCAGGAAACACATCCAGAAAATCACGGACCACAAGAACTGAATCAATAGCGGGAGTCTCACCATCGACATCCCTCACAAAGGCCAAATAAGATAAACACCCCTTATCAACTATGCGCCGAGCCTTAAGGTATGAAATCACCCTGCTAGGCATATACTCGGGAGAACCTCTCCACTCAAACCTCGAACACCCCGTCATAGCTAATCTCACGGTCTTAGCATGACAATCAAGAACAACATGGCACGGCGATAACCAATCCATGCCCAATATCACGTCAAAATCGACCATGCTGAGTAACAGTAGGTCCACTCGGGTCTCCAAACCCCCAATAGATACAGTGCACGACCGATACACACGGTCCACAACAACGGTATTTCCCACCGGAGTTGACACATGAACAAAGGTGACTAGAGACTCACGGGGCAGATCTAGAAAACCGGCAAAATATGAAGAAACATAGGAATATGTAGAACTAGGGTCAAATAAAGCTAAGGCATCACGGCAGCAGACTGAAACAATACCTGCAATAAAGGCCTCTGAGGCCATAGTATCCGGCCTGGTTGGAAATGCATACATACGAGCCTGACCTCCCCCTGCTCGACCTCCCCCTCTAGGGCAGCCTCTGGCTGACTGACCGCCACCTCTGGCTAACTGGGCGGGCAGTGAAGTGACTGGAGCTGAAGTCGAGAGCTGGACCCTCTACTGAGAAGATCCACTGGAACGACGGGGACACTGCCTCCACCCATGCCCGAACTCTCCGCTCTCAAAACAACTACACGAAGCTGGAGGCGAGGACCTATAGAAACCCCTAGCACTTGTACGGCCACTAGAGGACTCCTGTATAGATGAACCCTGAATTGGAGGTGCTCGAGCTGCACTCTGAGCTGGGAGGGCACCAAAAGAAGTACGGCCTGACTGAAAACCACGGGGACCCTGCCCCGAAGATGCACCACTATAAGCTGGGAGACCTGACTGAGGTGGCCTGAATGAAGGACCCCTACCCTGCTGAAACTGTCCCCTGAATGGAGCACTACTGGAACTGCCCCGAACCATGAGGCCTCTTGGCCTCCCTCTCCTCCCGCTCCTGGTGGCGAATAAACTCAATGTCTTGAGCTATGTCAACAACCTACTCGAATGAAGCATCCGAGACTCTCTCTCGAGTCATAAACAACCGAAGCTGATAAGAAACACCATCAACGAACCTCCTCACCCTCTCCCTATCAGTAGGGATAATCTCAGAAGCATGCCTAGCCAACTCGAAAAATCTCATCTCGTACTGAGTGATTGATAACTCTCCTTGACAAAGCTGCTCAAACAACCTATGCTGCTCCTCTCTGTGGGACTGAGGAACATACTTCTCCAAAAAGATCTCAGAGAACTGCTGCCAGGTAAGAGGTGCTAAACCAACCGGTCTACACCTCTCGAAAGACTCACACCAAGTAAAGGCAGCACCGCAAACTGAAAGGTAACAAACGAGAACCCACTGGTCTACAAAATACCCACGGTGCGCAATATCCTCTAGCACCTATCTAGAAATCCCTGGGCATCCTCGCCCTCTATACCGCTGAAAGTCGGAGACTGAAGTATGTTGAATCTCTCCAACCTGCGTTGCTCGTCCTCAGGCATAGTAGGGACCACATAATCCTGAACCGGAGTAGCTAGCTTAGCTGGGGCTGCTCCCGATGCCTGAATACCCTGTGCAGCCTGCTCAGGTGCCCGGGCAGCTGGAATCTGATTTCCTCCCCCGGCCTGAGCTGTGGTGGCAGAAGAAGACATGGCAACGGCCTCAGCCAAACCGGTGCATACTGACAATATCTGAGACATGGCCTCCTAAAGACCGGGATAACCATAGGCACTGCTGGTGCCTGATCCTGTCCCGGTGGGATACCATTGGCGGGAACCTGATCATGATCGGTAGGGGGATCCTGAGGTACTTCCCTGGCTGTAGCCTCGACCACGGCCTCGATCTCTCGCTGGTCTAGCCGGTGACTGGTCACCCTGATCGGTATGGGGTGTCCTCACCATCTGTGAGAGAATGAAACAACATAAGTTCATATTTCAAGAATCAATAGATCAACACGAAAGGGTTCAAGAAAGATATAATGTTTTTCCTAAAAGTTAGACAGCCTCTCGAAGATAAGTATAGACGTCTCCGTACCGATCCGCAAGACTCTACTAAACCCGCTCATGACCGTTGAGTCCTATGTAACCTACGACTCTGATACCAAACTGTCGTGACCCCAAATCCTAACCGGCTGTGATGGCGCCTATCGTGGAACTAGGCTAGACGACTACGGCGTGTTCATAATTTCTTTTGAAAATCCCATTTAAGTTTCAAGTAATTCATAACAACATACAGAAAGTTTATTTAACATAATAGGTAGGTTTTATATATACAGTACTGTCATCCCCCAAAACCCGGAGCCAACATGTCATGAGAATCTAGTGAAATAAGCCAAAATAAAGTATTATGATACAAACATTCTGAATCAAAGCTAAGTACAACATGAAGGGAAAACAAAGATGCTGCGAACGCTGAACAGCTACCTCTATATCCCCACGATCCGGTTCTGTTGTGATATATATAAGCTAATGCTCGATCTCTGCTCCTGAATCTGCACATAGAGGTGCAGGAAGTAATGTGAGTACGCCAACTCAGTAGTAATAGAGATAAATCAAGTCTAAGTAGCAAGGAATCACATAAAAATCAATGCCATTAAGTCACAATAGACACAACCTTACTTTCCAATAGTACACATAGATATATGAAATCATCATGCCTTAGAAATCAACTTCATAAAAGTCCTTAAAACAATGCACATTTTTAACAACCTTAAAACAAAGATTTGGTATGCAAAATGAATGTAGTAAAATCATAAGTAGCCCCTCAGGCAAAAACATGTTCCATAATCAGCCCCTCAGGCATGCCTCACAATCCCTCAGCACCTCACAATTTGGTATTCAAAATGAATGTAGTAAAATCATAAGTAGCCCCTCGGGCGAAAACATGTTTCATAATCAGCCCCTCGGGCATGCCTCACAATCCCTCAGCACCTCACAATCACTCAGCACCTCACAGTCACTCATGCCTCCGAATCACTCAATCACTCGCACTCGGTGCGCTCGTTGGGGGTGTGTATAGACTCCGGAGGGGCTCCTTCAGCCCAAGCTCAAATATCACACAGCACCTCACCATCACTCTTGACCCTCGGCCACACTCGGTGGAACCACTCGAAAAGCCCCTCGGGCGACGTAATACAACGGGGTACTCGACCCGAAAATATCATTTAATGCTCATGTAGTGTAAATCAGGCTGAGTTTCAAATATAATAATATGCATAATGATGCTGAGTAAAAACCATCGACGGGTAGTGAGGAAAACAGCAGTAAAACACCCTCAAAGGGTCTAAACAGATCGACACGAGGCCCCAAACACATCTTATAGCCCAAATTTTTCACAAATATTTAGAACATAATTTAACATAAGATTTTGAGTAAATATGCAACTCATTAGTCTCCGCGGAGAGGACCTAGTCCAATCCAAAAATCAGTACGCGCCATATGTTCGTCATCCGACATGTGCGCCATTCAAAATTTAGTGAGAAAATAATGCAGTCCGCGACACTAGTCCGCTATGCCTTTGCCCCTCAAATTGGCTCACGATATCTCTGAATCTAGCCAAAAACCAGTTAACATTATCAATATATACTCACGGAACGCAACCCAATCGAAAATCATCAAATTCAAGCCTAAGAACTTTGAAACTTCTAAAATTCGCCAACTACGCCGAAACCAACCAAAACGCCTCCGATTAAACTGAAATTTTGCAGACATGTCAAAAGTTACATTACAAACCTTTTCCAACTTCCGGAATTCCATTCCGACCTCGATAGCCTAATTTCCACTACCGACCGGAAATCGCCAAAAACTAACTTTCTCCAATTCAAGCCTTATTCTACACCGGACATCAAAAAAATATTCCGAACACATTCCTAAGTCCCAAATCACCTAACGAAGCTATTCGAGCAATAAAATCCGCATTCCGAGGTCGTTTACCAATAAGTCAACTCTCAGTTGACTTTCTCAACAATTGGGCTACTTTAAAAGGCTAAATGCCTAAACTCTCATTCTAACCACTCCGGATCCAAACCAACTGACCCAACACATCAAAAATAAGATAGTGATACATAACAAATGTAGAAATAAGGGAAACAGGGTAAATCTCACGGAACAACCAGTCGGTCGTTACACATGTTTTGTCCGAGAGGCTACTTATGATTCATTTATTTTTACACTAAAATTCTTGGACATTTTTATGAAATTGTTGGAAATTACACTTTTCAAAGGAGTTTTACTGAAATTTGTTTTTTTAGCGTGATGATTTAACGTATACACTATTATAAAGAAAGACTGTGCTTATTGTGAAATGATGATTTGAATTTATGTGTTTCTTACTGCTCAGACTTGATTTATTTTTATTACTACTGAGTTGGTGTACTCCTATTACTCCTTGCACCTTGTATACAAATCCAGGTTCTAGGGAAGAGTGAGCATTATATCTGTTGCAGAGACTTCACGGAGATTATGCGAGGTAGCTGTACGCGTCCGCAGCCCTGCTCCCTCCTGCTTACTACTATAGAATTTATTTTCCAGAGTTGTATATTTTCTGTAGATGCTCATGACCAGTGACTCCGGGATCTCGGGGTTGTATTTAATATTTGGTGTAGCTTTATTTGTTTTAAAATGATTAAACGAAACCTTTATGGGTTATCAGTTTAGTAATGATATAAATGAATGATTATTTACGATTTGAGTGTGGATTTGGATAGCCTAGTTCCACGATAGGCGCCATCACGACTGGTTTAGATTTGGGGTCGTGACAAGTTGGTATCAGAGCACTTGGTTACATAGGACTCACCAGTCATGAGCAAGTTTAGTAGAGTCTTGCAGATTGGTACGGAGACGTCTATACTTATCTTCGAGAGGCTGCAGAACCATTAGGAAAATCTCACATTCTCGAATTCTTTTCGTGCGAATCAAATTATTCAGCCAAAATTATAACCCTTGAATTCCTTCATGTATTGGAATGCACACATGAGCGATCGATATCAGCTGTGCATCGGCGACTTGTGATTTCCTTGGTGAGGTATGAGATATGATTTTAACATGTTTATTATGGGCCAGTCTTAGGGACATGAGGCAGGGTTAATTCTGTGGCTTGAGTGCTAAGATTTCGATTGTGTGAGCCGTGCATTTGGGATTTATATGTCCGTTTGTGTCCTTATCGGTGGGGGTTTTGTGACTGGATGACTATGTGGTGAGTGTGATTTGAGGGTGATATGTGTTCATAGCACTTGGTTGTGAAAAAAAGGGATGGTCTGGCTATGTAGCAAGAACTATTGAATGTTTGATTTCTGTTTCAAGTTGGCATATGGCTTCGGGTCGTGAGTGTATTGGAAGACCTCTCATGTTTTTTAGTTATGGAGTGAACCAGATCATTCTGTTGTGTTATGAGTTCCTGGTGATGTCTTTTGGGCTGGCCAATGCCCAGTAGCGTTCATGTATTTTATTAATAGTGTATTCCAGCTGTATTTTTACTCATTCACTATTGTATTAAATGACAGCATCCTGGCGTATTCACGTAGCCAGGAGGAGCATACTCAGCATTTGAGGAGGGTATAGAGATTGATGGAGGAGAAGCTTTATGCAAAGTTCTCCAAGTGTGAATTTTTGGCTCAGTACAGTAGTATTCTTGGGGCATGTGGTGTCCAGTGAGGGTATTCAGGTGGTCAGACGAGTGTGGAGAGCGCTTTTAGAGGCTCGAGATTTCATTGACCACAGCTCCAGTGTTAGTTCTGCCATCAGCTTCGGGTTCTTATACCGCGTGTTGTGATGCCTCGAGGGTAGGCGTTGGTTGTGTTTAGATGCAGAAGGATAAAGTGATTGCGTGATAGCTATGCGTTTCGGAAGGGTATAGAGAGAGATTAATTTGAGGCTAAGCAGGGGGGGGCTATTTCCCGCGGGGTGTCCTGAGGTTGTGTGATACTTATGTTGTTTATAGCAATTTCTCTTTTACCAGTAATTGATATATGTTGCAATTTGAGCTTAGATCACTTATGGGAGTTGGCACGTCTATAACAATAGTGAATGCAAGGTTTTCAAATGATTTGAGAAATTAGATAGTTGGTGTTAAATGAGCTTATGAAGAATTTAGTTGAATCTCACTGCGGTATTGCAGAGGTGTTAGCATATGCGCATTATGAGTTATTGGTTGCCTTGATCTATGTCTTTGGGCCAAGTGGGGGAGTTTGCTATTGATAAGTTGATTCCGCGGCTAAGTGTCGTATCAGTTTTAGTTTGAGGTATACTAGTGAATCAGTTATGACCTGCTGGGGTTGATATCGAGAATGACTTGAATAAAGGAAATTTTGAATAGGGGTTGTGATATGCTTCATGGGTGTATAAAAAATCATGGAATGCCTTGAGTTTTTATTGGTGAAGGATGTGATGTGCATGGGGCAGGAATTTATTTGGTTGCATTAAGGTGGGGTTACTTCTTGGGGTGTTGGAGTGCTAATGGAGCACAGGTCGTTCGGTCCATTTGGTCAGTCTAATTAAGGTTTGAGTAGAGTGGATGACTCTTGAGAATGGTTCTGACAGATTCAAGGTTAAGTATAGCAATTGGGAATCTTCAAGGTGTGTTTTGGGCTAGAACTGAGATTTACGTTGGAGGGTGTCAAGACTTGTGGCATTTCTACATTATCATGGATCATACATATCAGTATCAGGAAGGTGAAGGTAATGGCTTTAGATTCACAGTGGAAGTCTCTTCAGGGTAAGTCAAAAGGAATTTGGATATATAGGACAACTTGGTAGTAGGTAGGATCTGCATGGTAAGGGATACGATTTGTTCTTTGGGTGTTCATGAGGTAATGAGTTTTACAGGTGTTTCCTAGAAATTCTCTTAGGTTTTGGTGACCTACATAGCTTGGTTGAGTTAGAAGGGATCAGTCCTGACGGTTTGGTGTTGTACAAGGGGATTCAGATAGTTCCTGATGATTTCTACCACGGTTAGAGATGCACATTTTCTACTGGTGTGAGGTGCAGGTGATGTATAGTGATTTTTCTTCTAAATGGAATCAAATGGGAAGTTCTTGACTAGTTGGGTACGTAGTTGCTTGTGGCTCGGAAGAGATTATGGAGTTCTCATGTTTATTATAGGAAAGTATGGTGCATGCGGTATGTCGTGTAGAGTGATATTTGCATGTGTGAGGTCACGATTTAGTTTTGGAAGGAAGGTCGAAAATTATTAGGCAGCATTGGCAGTTTCAGATGACTAGGTAGATGGTGGCACTATTGGGTGGCTTGATGCGCGTATACATTTCAGAAAGGGCGTGTGTGGAGTTAAGGGTGCTCCATTGGTATAGAGACTCTCTCTTGTTGGATCGACTGCCGATATTCAAGGTTGCATGGTGACACAGAAGGATTTTAGGGGTATCCCTCGTGGAATGGTTGAGTATTAGGTATGTGTTATGTATTCGAGCGGTGGAGTTGAGATCAGATATAGTAATTGGTGCACTTCATGATTTCGAGGCTGAGAGTTCTCATAAATAGGTTATTTTGTGGTAGTGAACTGTGAAGATTCGAGCAAACCTAGTCAAATGTTAGTATGTACCATGATTCAGTCATTGTAAACTTTTCAGTGAGTTATCTATCTGTTGTGGGTGACCAGAGTTGATTTAGGGTTATAGGTAGGCCCGTATGAGTGTGTGTTCTGCACCGGGTCGAAATTGTTGACTCCAAATTGCTATGATTGAGGGATGTACCACTTGTTTGTCATTGAGTTTATTCGTATTCTGGAATGATATATGAGTTACCCTTCGGAGTTGTGAGGAGTTGTGGTCGTTGGTTATAAGCACATATGGTGCGATTCTAATTGGGATTTATAGCTAGATTTGAGTAAGGTAAGTCATTGGGATGTTGCTATTTGAGTGCATGAGTTGCACAAGTTATGGCTTGAATTGTATCGATGTGCCATGTCATCAGAGTGGTCGTACTTGATGAGAAGATGTCATTGGACCTAGAATGATTACTGTTAAAATTTACTACAGCATAGTTGGAAGGATAAATATTGGGAGTCGGCTTAGAAATCTGCTATAATTCCTGTTTGGGAAGGGGGAGCTTCATGTCCGACTGATCGGACGAATGGTTGCTAGTTTCTACGTATTTCTTTCATCTTCACAGTATATGAAAGTGTTTGAGTGAGGCATTTCTTTATAAAAGGCGAGGTACTGGTATTGGGTTATTTTGAGCAGCTATTGTGATTAGGAGTTATCGCCATGAGTGTTTGAGTCATGTTGTATATTATGTGATTGTATCTTGGGTTACGGATATGGCTTGATACAGCGTGTTCAAACTTATTCAATTTATAGTTGTGGAATTTTGATCTTGTAAATTATTTCAGAAGTGGAAATTTGGTTCTAAGGTTTATGGGTCAGGCTGGATTTCAAAATTTCAATGGTGTTGTGCTATCGGACCTATATGGGATAGGTGACATGGGATCACCCTCAGGTATGTGCATAGTGAGGTTAGGCGGCAGTTTGAGGGTGTTGGAGAACAACTCTTGTCATGTTCGAGTACGAACGTGTGTTTAAGTGGGGGAGGATGTAACGACCCGGTCGGTCATTCTGAGAGTAATGGCCCCGTTTCCCCTGTTTTTGCTTCATTATATGTGGTTCAGTTTCATTATGTTGTGGTAGAGTGGTTGGCTCGGGTTCAGAGCAATTTTTTGAGAGAAATGAGACACTTAGTCTCTTAACTTGATTCAATAGGTGGAAGAGTCAACATGAAGTTGACTTATTGGTAAACGACCTTAGAATGTATATTTTATGGTTCAGATAGCTTTGTTAGGTGATTTGAGACTTAGGAGTGTGTTCGGAATGTGGTTTTGATGTCCGGAGTAGAATTAGGCTTGAATTGGCGAAATTGAGTTTTTGGCAATTTTGGGTCGGCAGTGAAAAATTAGCTATCGGGTCGGAATAGAATTTCAGAAGTTGGAACAGGTTCATAGTGTCATTTTGGATATGTGTGCAAAATTTCAGGTCAATCGGATGTGTTTTGGATGGTTTCGGCATCTTTGGCGAACTTTAGAAATCGTAAAGTTCATAGGCTTGAATCCGATGTGATTTTTGTGTTTTGGCATTGTTTTGGATGTTTTGAAGGCTCGACTAAGTTTGAATAAGGTTATGGGACGTGTTGGTATGTTTGGTTGAAGTCCCGAGGGCCTCAGGTGTGTTTCGGGAGGTTAACGGATCAAGTTTTGATGTTGGAAATTACAGATTTTGCTTGTGTTCAGTTCAAGTTTTATTCTATGAGATCGCAAGGGTAAGTATACAATCACATAGGCTTGTTCTGAGGCAGCTGTTTCTCTTCTATGCAATCGCCTATGTGGGGCCAGGATCGCGTAAGTGAGGGAAGGGGAAGCAGTGCGATCGTGTTTGGGTTGGTGCGATCACGTAGGTGTTTGGGCGCGTGGATGGTCTACCTGTTTCCTATATGCGAACGCGTGGGGGTGGAAGTAAAACCGTAGAGTGGGAATTTCCTGTGCTTCGCGAACACGTTCCTTGAGATGCAAACGCACTGAAGAAATATATAAGTGCTGAGTAGTGTGTTTTTTTTTAAAAAAAACAATCCATTTTTGCGAAATTTAGTCTATTTTCCTCCATTGTTGAGCGGTTTTGGAGCTTTTTGAGAGGGATTGAAGAGGGAATCGAAGGGAAACACTTGGAGGTAAGATTTTTGACTTCAAAACTTAATTCTATGTTAATTTCTAAGTACTTAAACCTGAAATTAGTTGGATATAAACCCAAAATTGGGGAAGTTAGGGCATGGGAGATTGGAGACTTTATTTCAGTAATTAAAAGGGCAATTATAGTCCGATTTTGATGTTCTTGGTATGAATAGACTCGTGGGAGAATAAGGATTCCGATTTTGTGATATTTATTTAATTCTGAGACATGGGCCCAGGAGCCGGGTTGGGCCAATTTCGGGATTTGTGCCTAATTGTGATAAATTTCGAATAGGTTTCGTCTCCCTAGCATATTTTGATATTATTAATCTGGTTTTGATAGACTCAGAGCATTTGGGAGCTGACTCGAGGGGACAAGAGTATCGCGGAGTAGCTTTTTGGACTCGAGGGGGTAAGAGTATCTGAAGGGTTACTTCACCTTTGGTGATCACACACCGACCCAGGAAATCACTAGCTACAATCAATGGAACTTTGATTGAAACTATTCATAAATGAGGGTATGAAACCCTGAACTTAGTATTTTCTCACTATTTTGGAGTGGCGCACATGCTGGATGACGAGGGTATGGCGCACACTATAGGGGGATCATGACCTGGTCCATCTCGTGGCAACTATTAAGTTGTATTTGATTTTAAATCATATGATAGTTCATGTTTTAAGATTATTACCATATTTTGGGTTGTATGCCATGTTTGAGGCCTTGCACCGACCTGTTTTGACCCCTTAGGGGATATTTACTACTATTCCTCACTGTGTTGATTCATGATCTATACTCAGTCATATTATGTGCAACTGATTTCGAAACTCAGCCTTATTTACACTATTTTGAGATATAAAATGATGTTTTTGGGTCGAGTACCCCGTTTTACTGATAGTCCTAGTGGCTTTTTGAGAGTGTATGACAGAGTGAGGCTGAGGGCCTGATTGTGAGGATATGATATGGGATCGGGATGCGTGCCGCAGCATGTTATTGATAGGCTGAGTGCTTGAGTGATTATGCCACGAGACGGCTTTATATTAGCACTTGGGCTGCAGAAGCCCCTCCAGAGTCTGTACACACCCCTAGTGAGCGCAGGTACCTACTGAGTGCGAGTGCCGAGTGTGGAGTGACGAGTGATTGGGAGGCATGAGTGACTGTGAGGTTGACCGAGGGGCTGATTATGAGTGACTGTGAGGTTGCCCAAGGGCTGATTATGAATGACTGTGAGGTATGCCCGAGGGGCTGATTCTGAGTGATGTTACGTCTCGAGGGACAGTTTCTGATACATGTTTTGCCCGAGAGGCTACTTATGATTCATTTCTTTTTTACACGAAACTTCTTGGACATTTTTCTGAAATTGTTGGAAATTACACTTTTCAAAGGAGTTTTACTGAAATTAGTTTTTTTTAGCGTGATGATTTAACGTATACACTATTGGAATGAAAGAATGTGCTTATTGTGAAATGATAATTTGACTTTATGTGTTTCTTAATACTGAGTTGGCGTGCTCACATTACTCCCTGCACCTTGTATGCAGATCCAGGTGCTAGGGCATAGTGAGTTGTGTATCTGTTCTAGAGACTTCTCGGAGATTTTGAGAGGTAGTTGCACGCGTCCGCAACCCTTATCTCTCCTGCTTACTATTATATAATTTATTTTCCAGAGTTGTATATTTTCTGTAGATGCTCATGACTAGTGACTCCGGGATCTCAGGGTTGTATTTGATATCCGCTGTAGCTTTATCTATTTTAAAATGATGAAACAAAACCTTTATGGGTTATTAGTTTATTAATGATATAAATGAAAGATTATTTACGATTTGAGTGTGGATTTGGCTGGCCTAGTCCAACGATACGCGCCATCACGACTGGTTTAAATTTTGGGTCATGACAAGTCATACTCTATGTGTGCACTATCAGTCCCATGCCTATGGTCCAGGAGGCATTTCGAAATCTATTTCAGGGTGGTTCTAGACCTTAACTTAGGCTGCTCAAAAATAAAAATACCAAGCGACATACAAATGCACACCAAACTGATTAATATTGATAGATTTTAATTAATTAAAGTTGCAGAATCCTATAGGAAGGATCTCTATGTGATACTGAACGAACGAGCAGGCTATATGCAAAGCCATTTCCTTAATACAATTACCAAAACCTACATAATTTGCCTACTAATTTTAGCATAATGAGATTAAACCTACTGGAATGATGTCTAGATGTTTTATGCGATAATAAATAGTGGCAATCACAGAAGCATATTCAGAATCACTTGTTTTGATCCTATAGGCATGTTTTCTAGTGAGTATAATAGCACAATGTTTGAAAACTCATGAACAAACGGGCAAAAATGATAATTTAACAGATTCAAACCTACAAGCATGCTCTCTATAATTAATCTGATTTTAGATCCTATAGACATGATTTCTATAATTTGTGAACAGAATAGCATGTAAACAAATTTTTTTCATACACATTGAATCACACTATTTCCTATAAGCATGGTCTCTAACAAGTCGAAATAAAACCTAATTAAACCAAGTATTGAACCTATAGGCAGGATTGCTAACATATGGTAACTGAACATAACAAAGTACCTATAGACATGATTTCTAACACACAACATATAATAACATATTATCGAACCTATATGCAGGATTTATACCCAACTTGTTGCAATTATAAGATAAAAATACCTTTCCAAATTTCACTAATACCCCGAAATGTTATTATAATAATTATTACACACCCAGAATGAATGTCATATATTACATAATAGATATAGCTATAGGGAGCCTGCAGCAGGCCCAAATGCAACTGGACGGGCCAGGCCTTCATTCTCACATTTCACAACAGTTCCAAAATTAGATATTCATAGATACAAAACAACCAATTGTTGAGTGATTCACCCAATGAGCATATGACAAGGCTGAGCATATAAAACCAAGGCCCTAGTGTGTTAGAGTTCCCAAGGGCTTCGAGAACCCAGGGAAGTGCTCACACTAGGGTGGTTAACCAGGATAGTCCAGAGGAGGGATTAGGGACCAAACCCTAGTGTGTCAGAGTTCACAAGGGTTTCCAATGAATCCCGAGTAGTGCTCACACCAGGAAGGCCGAAGGACAGAATTTAGATAACATTGGTTAAGAGTAGGATTCAAAGAGTTTGAGTGACAGAAGGGAAAGACCAAAATTGAAAAAAAAGAGTTGATTTAAACAGACATAACCAAATTGAGTGAACAAGCAGACACTTAAATGCATCACAGAACTCATGCAAGAACTAGTTTAATGAAGCTAATAAACAGGTTTCATACTCAGAACAGTAACAGTCACATAGTAAGACAGTTGGCAATGAGCATGTTTGCAAGTTTGGAAAAGTCATAGGTGCAAAGTGAGTTAAAGCATGCTGAATTATGTTAAGCACTTGACCTAATATTATTATCAAGAAACTAGAACAATATAATTGAAAAGGGAAGGGCATCATATTATCAAGTGTGAACTTGTTGTCGCAAATTAAGACAGCAGTAGGAGATAACATTGTTGTATTGGTCTAAATAGAGGGAGTCCAGTTATATCAAAGGTTTATTCCAATGTAGAAACTCAAGCATGATGAGACAGTCAAACATCAGAGGGGTGTAGGGATTGAGTGACCATGTTTACATAATAGCAAAAAGGCAAATTGCAACTAGTACAAGAATCGCAGATGTACGACATTCACTATAGGGATTCAAGGTAAGGGGATAGACATATTCATAAACATTCAAAGGTTGATGCACTAGCTGGATAGACCTTAAAGAAATTCAAAAACTTCAGAAAAGTAACATTAGGAACAATTAAGCATTAAAGGAACTAAGACATACAAAGCTGGTAAAGATAATGCCTAAACATCACTCATATGCATATTAAATCAAATCTTTAGTACCAATAATATGTGCAAATCAGAGATATGAAAGAATGAAAGTGAAAAAGTCAAGTGACTTACCAATTAAGTGAAGAAAATGCACAGAAGAAGTATAACAATTTCTCAGAATCAAGTGACCTTGGCTTCCAGCCGGCCAAAGACAGAATATAGAATAACTTTAGGTCTAGTGAGGTATAATAAGTTCAGAAAACTTCAAAGTTTTTTTAAAGGGAATGGAGAAGAGTATATATAGTGATAGAAATCAGCATATAAATATGGAAACAAATCAGTAACATGCCAGGAAATATCAAAATATCATTTGTGACTGAGGATGATTAAAAATAATTACTTAACATTATAAAAATGTAAAAAGTTAATTTTGCAAAAAAAGTAATTGAAATTATAAAAAAAATGCATTGAAAATATTTAAAACCTCATATTGATAAATTTAGATGATTAAATCACCATAAAAAATAATTTGTAGGGTTATGATGATGCATATGCACTATATATATATATATGTGTGTGTGTATATATATATATATATATATATATATATATATATATGTATATATATATATATATATATATATGTATATATATATATACATATATATATGTATTTGAAAAATTTGAGGGAAAAATGGGGTATCAATAGCTGCCCCTCTTTACCCGGAAAGGATGAAAGAGTTACCGGGTAACGAAGTAATGACCAATTTTGACCGAATAGGGTGATTTGGAAAATATAGGCTGGACCCTGGTTTCTGAGCTACCTACATATCCCTGGTTTTATAAGAATCATGCCATGTGTAGTTCTGGATCCAGCGGTGGAATAAACAGATGAAGTTACTGTACGAACACACACGATATTCTAGATAGGACAATATCGGGATTGGGAATGGATGTATCTGAGAATGGTTATGGATATTTGAACGGTTATCAAATGGGCATGGGTAACAGATGGTGATCTGTTACATTTGAAATAATTGAAGGGTATGAACGTTGAAGGGAAACTGGAGCGAAGATTGCTCTCGTTTGGAGAACGGTTACTTCCTACAAATTCAAAATATGATGCATCCATATATATTGTTGCATGAATTTAAACATGATGTAAATCCCCTCGGGACGATGGAGGTTTTCTTAGGACGGTGAGGATGATGTCCTTAGACTATGACGTCCCGGGCCATGAATTGTAAGATAGGGATTCACAGGCGATAAAATGATGTTCTCGGGCTATAAATATGATGTCTCTGAACCATGATGCATTTGAATAATGATGTACGATATTAAGAGATCCTCAGGCCATGGCATGGTGTCTTCCGGCTAAAAAGGTGATGCCTTCGGACTATGATGCTTTCGGAACATTTGGCTATGTATCAGCCCATGAAATGCTAAAACACAATGCTTGAGATGAAACAAGACAAAGCTTAGTCTTGTGTGGAATTGGGGGCAGAGCGTAGCCTTGAGAAAGAGAATAATGTGAGGTTTTGAACAACGCAACATTTGTGGTTATGCAAGGAGAGACAATTCTTAGTCTCGAGCGGGGGGAAGGCAGAGCTTAGCCTTATGCATTTGAGGAGGTAGGGCATAGCCTCATGCAATATTGGAGACAATGCTTAGTCTCATTCAATAAGAAGGCAGTGCTTAGCCTTGTGCAGTGAAGGAGGCGGGGTTTAGACTTATGCAAGATTTGAGACAGTGCTTAGTCTCATTCAATAGGAAGGCGATGCTTAGTCTTATGCATTTAAGGACGCAGGACTTAGCCTCATGCAAGATTGGAGACAATGCTTAGTCTATGCAATGAGAAGCCAGTGCTTAGCCTTGTGCAGTTGAGGAGGCAGGGCTTAGCCCCATGCAAGATTTGAGACAGTGCTTAGTCTCATGCAATAGGAAGGCAGAGCTTAGCCTTATGTAATTAAGGAGGCATGGCTTAGCCTCATGCAAGATTTGAGATAGTGCTTAGTCTCATGCAATGAGAAGGCAGTGCTTAGCCTTGTGGATTTAAGGAGGCAGGCCTTATCCTCATGCAAGATTTGAGACGATGCTTAGTCTCATGCGATGAATAAATAATGAGTGATAGTAGAGTATTTATTAGTTGGAGATGGGTTTGATAGCTTTGTTGTTATGAAGATAGTGATTCTAAGGCGAGCACGCTCTGGCAGGGAAGGTTGGTTCATGCCTTCGCTTGCTTGCTTTGCTGTGCTCCGTATTGAAATCCTGCTCGAGTTACCATGGGTAGCATCTGGCTAAAAATAACATTTTCGAAAAATATACATGCATAGTTATTTAAAACATAGTAATATGCAATTTAAAATCAATTAGATAAACCGGTAACTCTGACAGTATCAGAAGCATTGAGACCTTCTCGCCATAGAATTTTGAGGGTCCTCCTCAAAATTCTGCCCCAGTTATCTAGACGCATTTCTGGTTGTTCTAGGTATGGTGTCGTTGGCTGAACTTGCTCCCTCCTCAAAATTCTACCCTAGTTTCTGATTGTGGGGAAACATAAAATTTTATTGCATTGTGACTGAACCCACCAGGCTGCCTATGCTTCCCCTCTTAAACGAGAATCAGGTCAAGCATAGTGCAGTTACATCATATGAAGAAACATAAACAGTTTAAACATATTATCTTTTGACTGCATCTCAGTTGATAGGCTTGGGCATAATTTCTCCATCAATTTCTGCGAGTATAAGTGCTCCTCCTGTTAGTACTCTATGAACCATGTAGGGTCCTTTCCAGTTGGGTGAGAACTTTCATTTGTCTTCATCCTGATGCGAAAAGATTCATTTCAGTACCAGCTGCTCCGGTGTGAACTTTCTAGGTTTGACCCTTTTGTTGAAAGCTCTGGACATTCTGTTATGATAAAGTTGACCATGACACACTGCATTCATTCTTTTCCCGTCAATGAGAGCTAATTGTTCATAACGACTTCTTACCCACTCTGCGTCACTGAGTTCAGCTTCCTGTATATTTCTAAAGGAAGGAATTTCTACCTCGGTAGGGATGACGACTTCAGTACCGTAGACCAATAGGTAAAGAGTTGCCCCAGTCGATGTGCAGACTATTGTACGGTATCCCAATAAGGAAAATGGTAACTTCTCATGCCACTGTTTGGGATTCTCTACCACATTCCTTAGTATCTTCTTAATGTTTTTGTTGGCGGCCTCCACAACTCCATTCATTTGGGGCCGGTATGCTGTGGAGTTTTTGTGCTTGATCTTGAAGGTTTAAAAAATAGATTTCATTAAGTGAATGTTGAGGTTGGCGGCTTTGTCGGTGATGATTGATTCAAGCACCCCGAATCGGAAAACAATACGATCCCTAACAAAATCTGCAATGACTTTCTTAGTTACAGCTTTGTGAGATGCAGCCTCAACATATTTTGTGAAGTAATCTATGGCCACTAGAATGAACATGTGCCCATTTGAAGCGGCAGGCTCGATTGGTCCAATGACATCCATTCCCCAAGCGGAAAAAGGCTAAGGTGCACTCGTTTCATTAAGTTCATTTGGAGGTACTCGTATCGTATCTGTGTGTATTTGACAATAATAACATTTCTGGACATATCGGATGCAGTCTGTTTCCATAGTCATCCAAAAGTATCCGGCTATAAGTTTTTTTTTGGCTAGGACGAAACCATTCATATGCAGTCGGCAAGTTCCAGCATGTATCTCTTCAAGTAGTTTGGAAGCTTCCTTGGCGTCCACACACTGTAATATCCCTAGACCTGGAGTTCTTCTATACAATACTCCTCCACTCTGGAAGAAGTGGTTGAACAATCTCCGGATCATACGTTTCTGAGTATGATTCGCATGCTCTGGATGTTCTCCTTTTCCCAAGTACTCCTTGCTATCGTGAAACCATGAATTTCCGTCTGTTTCTTCTTTAACGTGAGCATAGTAAGTCAGATGATTCTGGATTCTTACCAGAATGGGATCGGTGAAATTCTTGTATGGGTTTTGTATCATGGAGGACAATGTGGCCAGTGCATATGTGAACTCATTCTAGATTCTTGGGACATGCCTGAACTCTATCTTCGTGATCCTCTTCATCATCCCTTGTACATGATGTATATATGGTAGTATCTTGGTGTTCTTCGTAGCCCATTCTCCCTATACCTGGTGTACCAGTAGGTCTATGTCACCGATCACCAGCAATTCTAGGATATTCATGTCAACAACCAAATTAAGCCATAATATACAAGCTTCATACTCCGCCATATTATTGGTGCATGGGAATCTGAGTTTTGCGGACACTGGGTAATTTTGACCGATTTCCGATACCAAAATGGCTCCGATACCGAGTTCTTTGAAATTTGCTGCTTCGTCGAAGAACATTCTCCATCCGTCGTATGCTTCAGCAATATCCTCTCCTATGAATGACATTTCTTCATCAGGAAATCTGCTAATGCATGTCCCTTAACCGCCTTCTGAGTTACATAGATGATATCAAATTCACTCAACAATATCTGCCATTTGTCCAGCTTTCCCGTGGGCATAGGCTTCTGGAAGATGTACTTCAAAAGATCCATCCTTGATATGAGATATGTGGTATAGGCAGAGAAGTAGTGCCTCAATTTTTGGGCTATCCATGTCAGAGCACAACAAGTGCGTTCCGGCAGAATACCGTGCTTCATAAGGTGTGAAATTCTTTCTCAGATAATATATGTCCTGTTATTTCCTTCCCATCTCGTCATGTTGTCCCAAGACACAACCGAAGGCTCCATCTAGTACTGAGAGGTAGAGTAGCAGTGACCTACGAGGCTCTGACGGGACTAGGACTGATGGTGTGGACAAGTATTCTTTGATTTTGTCAAAAGCTTTATGGCAATCTTCAGTCCAACTGGTTGCGGCATCCTTCTTCAGCATTTTGAAAATCGGCTCACATATTATAGTTGATTGTGCTATGAAGCGGCTGATGTAATTAAGACGCCCCAAGAAACTCATTACGTCCTTCTTGTTCTTTGGTGGTGGTAAATCCTGGATAGCCTTGACCTTTGATGGGTCTAACCCATTACGCCCCTTTTCTCGCAAAATCGGGTTTCGACACGTGACAACTGTATTGGTAAAAAAGAACTTCACACGTGTAATAAATCTTGATAATTCAGCAGTCTACGTGGAGCAATGAAGACACGACAGGTGGACGTGACTGTATGAAGAGGTATGAGGCAAATAGGCACGGCAAATCATATCCACGGGTTAATTAGCTACGGTAGTCTCAACCTAATTGAGAAGATGAAGAGACACAGTCAAAATGTATCTGGGCGGAACAAAGGGCAGATTCAAATATATTCAATTAGTGATCCAATAACAACAATGATAATAATGATCAAACTCTAGAACAATATCGGGTAAAGCAAATGATTGCAGAGTATGTGAGCCAGGCTTTGCAAAAATTTGCGAGGGGATTACCGGCAGCGTCACCTGCACCACCCCCCTAATAATACCATCACGGTGGAAAATCCTCAGTCTGGGTTGGCAAACTCAGGAAGAGGAGATACTCCGAATGAATCTCTCGAAGTGAGACTAGGTATGTCTAATAACTCTGAATTACAAACTTTATTACTAACTTTGCAGAAACAGGTGAAGGAACAAAACGATCGAATCGAACAAATTCCTGGAGTACCACCTGTTATCAAAGGCATTGACGTTAATAGATATTGTCAACAACCTTGGAAACCAAGAGCAACACTCGTACCTATTCCAAAGAAGTTTAAAATGCCTGACGTTCCTAAGTATAACGGGACAACCGACCCATGCGACCATGTGACTACTTTTACCATCGGAGTGAAGGGCAACGACTTAACAAAACTAGAAGTTGAGTCGGTCCTAGTTAAAAAGTTTTAAGAAACACTTACCAAAGAGGCGCTAACCTGGTATTCTCTTCTCCCTGAAAACTCTATTGATTCTTTTGCTGAGCTTGCAGATTCTTTCATAAAGGCACACTCCGGTGCGTAAAAAGTCGAGAAAAGGATGGAGGACATCTTTAAAATAAAACAAGGAGACACGGAACTACTTTGTGAGTTTGTAGACAGGTTTCAACGAGGACGAATGCAACTACCAAGAGTGCCTGATAATTGGGCAGCCATGGCATTTGCAAGTAATCTAAATGACAAAAGCTCAGAAGCCACGAGGAGACTCAAGGAAAGCTTGAGAGAATTCCCACCTACAACTTGGAATGATGTTTATAATAGGTACAATACTAAACTTCGAATAGAAGAAGATACCATTGCTCGTTCGAAAGATGAAAATTATACCAGATCCAGGCGTTCAGAACAAGACAGGAGATCAGGTAAAAACAGGTACGATCCTTACTTGGGACTATCGAGACGTGAAACTCGTCGCAGATTCGAAAACACCAGCTCAGTTTATGGACCACCAAGCAGAGATGCGAGCTCGTCCTCATCTAGATCCAGAAGGGATCGGGATGAATGACCTAGAGGCAATTCACGAATTGGGGATCACACCTTCAATGTAAGTACCTCCGAACTAATTTCTTATGGGTGATAAGGTTC
Organism: Nicotiana knightiana; assembly: GCA_005239525.1. Classification (NCBI taxonomy): domain Eukaryota; kingdom Viridiplantae; phylum Streptophyta; class Magnoliopsida; order Solanales; family Solanaceae; genus Nicotiana; species Nicotiana knightiana. The sequence goes on from ML375031.1 coordinate 236,614, forward strand.
GATGGCCCAAAGAGATGAGGTCGAACCTGAATAAGAGGAACCCAGATCGCTGGTGTGAATTCCATAATGATCATGGACACAGAACTGCAGATTGCAGATTTTTGCAAGGTAAGGTAGAACAATTATTGAAACATGGCTATTTAACAGAATTGTTTAGTGAAAAAGGTAAACATGCATACATGAAGAACAACCAGGAGCCCCAGAACCTCTATCTCCAAAACGAACCGTCAACGTGATACACAGAGGTGAAGAAGTAAACAGAGTGGTTTGCAAAACGACCACGAAGTTCACAATTACACACGGAAAGCGGGTTCGTGAAAATCTGGAAGCAGACGATATAACCTTCGATGATGCAGATATCGACGGATTAATGCTTCCTCACAACGATGCTCTGGTAATATCCTTACTTATTCATGACACTAACGTAAAAAGAGTGTTGATTGATCCAGGTAGTTCAGTCAATATCATTTTGCTAAGAGTCGTGGAAGAAATGCTATTGGGGAATCAAGTAATCCCAAGGGCACGAGCCATATCAGGGTTTGATAACTCTACGGTTATAACAAAAGGGGAAATTGAACTTAGCACTTATGCTAAGGGAATAATAAAAAATAACAGGTTCCAAGTCATCGATACTGACATGGCTTATAACGTAATCGTGGGATGGCCATGGATCCACGACATGAAAATAATACCATCCACCTTGCATCATGTAGTTAAATTCCCCTCTGAATGGGGGATTCAGCAAATTAGAGGCGATCAGCAAACCGCGAGAAATATAAATTTTGTGGTACACTACAACAAAAAAGTAGAGGTTGAAGAATCAAAAGATAAGGGAATCTTCCAAGAAGGTAACACCGTCTAAACGGGCATGGAAGAAATTACTACCCAAATAGGTACGGAAGGTATTATTGCTAAAACAGGTACGAAAGAAAATACACACGAGAAGGTGAATCAAGTCACCACGGAAGATGGTTGGACCACAGAAATGTAGATTCCAGACCGGACGTCATTCACGAACCGGAGGAAAATGAGAACATTAAAACAACTATGGAAGAGCTCGAAGCTGTTCCATTATCAGAACATAAAGTGTATATAGGCACGAGGCTGAGTCCTGGTCGAAGAGGTAAGTTAATTGATTATTTAAAGGCTAACGCAGATTGCTCTGCATGGTCCCACTCAGATATGATAGGTATCCTACTAGAAGTGATGACTCATAAACTAAATGAACATCCATCCTTCGTACCTGTTAAGCAGAAGAAAAGAAAGAAAGGACCATTCAAGAACCAAGCGATTGACGAAGAGGTACAAAAACTCTTGAAGATTGGTTCGATACGAGAGGTAACGTACCCAAACTGGCTAGCTAACACTGTGGTAGTACCTAAAAAGAATGGCAAATGGAGAGTATGCGTAAATTATACTAACTTAAATAAAGCATGTCCCAAAGATTCATTCCCATTACAACATATAGATCAAATGATTGATGCACCGCAGGTCATGAATTGTTAAGCTTTCTAGATGTGTATTCTGTTATAATCAGATTAAAATGGATCCCTCAGATGAGGAAAAAACCTCCTTTATTATAAACAGGGGGAATTATTGTTTTAAAGTCATGCCTTTTGGCTTAAAAAACACCGGAGGCACCTATCAAAGGCTAGTGACCAAGATGTTCCAAGAACATCTGGAAAAATGATGGAAGTTTACATCGATGACATGGTGGTAAAATCAACATGGGTGGAAAACCATTTCCAGCACCTCTCTAATACCTTTGACATTTTATGCAGGTATAATATGAAGCTGAATCCAGAAAAATGAGCTTTTGGCGTAGAATAAGGTAAATTCTTGGGTTTCCTTATATCAAACAGAGGAATAGAGGTAAATCCTGTTCAAATTAAAGCTATAGAAGAAATACATGATGTACTTATAAACAAAAAAGAAGTTCAAAGACTAACGTGAAGAATTGCAGCCTTAGGAAGATTTATTTCCAAATCTTCCGAGAAACGTTTTAAATTCTTTACAGTTCTCAAAAAGAAAAATCGGTTCGAATGGACTGAAGAATCTCAACAAGCTCTCAAAGACCTAAAGTCTTATCTTTCAAAACCTCTGTTGCTGTCAAAGCCAAAGGAGGGGGAGAGGCTATACGTCTACCTTATCGTCTCGAAAATTGCATGTAAGTGAAGTATTGGTAAGGGAGAATAAAGGTAAGAAATCTCTTATTTATTTTGTAAGCAAGACATTACTAGATGCTGAAACTAGATATCCACATCTAGAAAAGTTAGCCTTAGCTCTAATCATGGCATCTAGAAAATTAAGGCCATACTTTCAATGTCATCCAATCACAGTTGTGACCTCGTATCCATTAAGAAACATATTGCATAAACACGAACTATCAGGAAGATTAGCCAAGTGGGCCATAGAATTAAGTGAGCATGAAATATATATCAGCTTAGGACTGCAATCAAGTCTCAGATCTTAGCTGATTTTGTCGCTGACTTTAGTAATAACATTGTCCCTGAAGTGGAAAAAGAGTTACAACTCTTCAACAATGCTAATCTGGGTCTATGGACCCTATTTACCGATATATCTTCCAATATAAAAGGTGTCGGCTTAGGCATAGTCTTAATATCACCCACGAGTGAAAAGACACGGAAGGTATTGAAATGTTATCCTATAACTAACAATGAAGCAGAGTATGAAGTTGTTATTACAGGACTAGAACTCGCACAAGAGCTTTCAATCGAGCAAATCGAATCAAAAGAGACTCCTAACTGATAGTAAATCAAATGCCGGGGACTTACATCGCTCGAGAGACTTGGATGCAACAATATCTAGAAAAGGCACGAGAGCTCGTGAGACAATTCAAAACATGGAAGGTAGTACAAATACCTAGAGAGGAAAATGCAGAAGCAGATGCATTAGCTAACCTTGCAGCAGTCACAGAAGTAACAAACAAAGCAATGCTATTATCGTCCATCTATTCCATTCAGCGATCGACCAGGATAAAAAGAGGTAACTTTCAACAATTTAACCTGGGATTTGAGAAACGAAATCCTAAATTTTTTGCAGAATGGCACCGTACCTGAAGACAAGAACACAGCTCAAGCACTTCGCCACAAAGCTGCATGGTACTTCCTCATTCGCAACTCATTATATAGCAAGATGTTCGGAGGGCCCCTAGCAAAATGCCTCGGACCTAACCAAACGGAGTTTGTAATGAAAGAAGTCCACGAAGGACACTGTGGAAATCACTCAGGGGCGAGATCCTTAGTAAAAATCCTAATGAGAGCTGGATACTATTGGCCTAAGATGGAAGAAGAGATCGAGAACTTCGTATCCAAATGCGACAGATACCAAAGGTTTGCCAATAACATGCATCGACCAGCGGAATTATTGCATCCAATAATATCCCCATGGCCCTTCATGAAATGGGGTATTGATATAGTGGGACCTCTTCTCACAGCTAAAGGACATGTACAGTTTTTGCTCGTGCTAACCGACTAGTTTTACAAAATAGGTAGAGGGGGAAACGTTCAAACAGGTGCAAGAAAAGGATGTTAAAAGTTTCTTATGGCGAAACATAATATACCGCTTTAGGATACCAAAGGATATCATGTGTGATAATGGCCCACAATTCATAGGCTCGAAAATCACAGAATTCTTCAAAAGCTGGAAAATTAAACGGATCACTTCAACGCCATACCACCCCATGGCTAATGGTCAAGCTGAGTAAACGAATAAAGTCATGATCAACAATCTAAAAAAGCGGCTAGATAAAGACAAAGGAAACTGGCTTGATGAGTTACCAACGGTACTATAGGCATACAGAACAACTTCAAAAACAGCCACGGGAGAAACTCCGTTCGCACTTGTCTATGGCTCAGAAGCCTTAATACATGTGGAGATTGGCGAACCAAGCATAAGGTTTACTATAGACACGGCGGAAGCAAATGACGATGAATTGATGACCAATATAGACCTGCTCGAAACACGGAGAGAAGCTGCAGTAATACAGATGGCAGCTCAGAAACAAATCATAGAGCGTTATTACAACTTTAAAGCTCATCTCAGATACTTCAAGATTAGGGACTTCATCCTAAAAATAGTCTTTCAATAACTGAAAGAAGTAGGCGCAGGAAAGCTAAGTCCAAATTGGGAAAGACCCTACAAAGTCCGAAGCATAGATAAGAGGGGCGCCTACGAGCTAGAAGCTATGACGGAAGAATCCTACCAACAAGTTGGAATGCCATCCACTTGAAGAAGTACTACTTCTAAGAAAATGAAGTACCCCCAGTCAGGTATCACACGTTCGATTTTATTTTGAACATTTAAAATTTTACTAACCTTTTTAGATGATAGGCATAAAGCTAACCCGTCAGCAGATGATGATATTAGACTTGCAAACACGCGAGGAAGTAACTAAACACCCAGTCTAGGGTTACACTTTTTGATGGACGTTTTAAAGGGTTAGACAGTCATCATCTAAAAACTCTATACCTTCGAGTCCCGTATGTTTTTCCTTTTTCAGGAAAAGGACCACAAGGAAGGAATAGTCAAGTGCTCGAGGTTTTGATTCTTCAAAGGTCAAACACTTGGGGGACTATACAGTATGGAAGGCAAAGACGAATCAAGAAAGACTATCAAAAAGTCAAATCTCGAAGCCTTAAGATCCATCTACCCAATAAGCAAGTGATAGGAGCAAAATCGAAAGAGCCAAAGAATCAAACACAAAGCCTAATCCAAAAAACCTTCGAACATGTTCAGGTTAAAAGGCAAAATGTTAACTACGAGGAAGAAATGCGCATCTTTGTACTTATTCAAAAGGTCAGACTGTTGTAACTAAAAATAATTACGAAATCTTTGTACTCATATAACTGTTATCAAATAAAACAGTTACGGATGTAAGAGCATTTCCCTCATGCTTATTGAAAACTGTTATCAAACAAAAATAGTTATGGGTGAAAACCCCAACTTGAATAAAAACTATTACGAACGAAAAATAGTTGCTCTCTTGTATTAACTCAAAAAAACTGTTACATATGAAAACAGTTACGAAATACAAGTGTATATCAAATCTGTTAAAAGAAAAAAGTTGCAACATGAGTTTTAGACGATAATCAAACACACGTAAAATGTTGTGAATGTTAAAACAAAAAAACTTTCCTCAGAAACATTCTTAAACATGTGAAAAATTCCTATCACTCTATTGCATTATTACACCTTCATGAAGTTGAGACGTTTTCTTCATTAAGTTTCGATAAAAAAAGGGCCCTCTTTCATAAATTATGCCTATTACAAAAAGGCACACATTTAATATGACACCGTGCCTATTATGAAAAGGTATGAGTAATCTAAAGCATTCTATATGTAAAACTCAGAGGTAAAACTAAAACCTCAAAAAATAAAGAATGCAAAAGACATAAATAGTTAAACAGAAACTCAACGGAAAACAAAAGTCATACTTGCATTAATATATTAAAACGGCTAAGTATTAACTTATACTTTGCCGTATAGATTTTTTTTTATATACATTGAGGTGCCCCTAAGTTGTCATTTGAGGACTTTAAAGAGATCTAAATTTACCCCCGAAGGGGCTGGGGGTAACCACCAATTGAGACAAAGGAAAAAAGAAGGGGAGAAACCAACTTCTTAAACTTCATCAGGAGGGGGGTTGACTTCACTGGCAAAAGGAACGGCTTGGGACGAAGAGATTTGAGTAGCAAGAGCCTCACCATCAGGTGAAGAGAGATTCTGATCTCGTTGAGCCTTCTCAATGGACTCCTTGATTTTTGCAATTTCAGCACTAAGGTCAAAACTCTCGGCTCATTTAAGTCAATGTGTCGAGGCGAGACTTCATATACGCCCAACTAACATCGACAACTGCCCTATATTCAAGAGCTTCGTAATCCTTCTCCCATAGCATAACTTCAGCTCTTAGTTAATTCCTCTCTCAATCACAGCAGTATCATTGAAGGCCTTTAAGGAAGCGAAAGACATTTCCCGGAATTGAACTTTCTCCAAAAAGATGCGGAGATCCTCCTGTGTCACGCCCTGAAATCCCACCATCGGGCCGTGATGGCATCTAACGTTGAACCCACTAGACAAGCCAACGTGTGCAATTAAATAGCATGATAACATCGAATTAACCAACAAGCTAAAAACGGTTCACAATTTAACAGTGGAAAATAAATATAGTTCAAAGCTATGTAAAGACAACATAACACAACGACGCGCTAATTTCCCAAAACCTGGAGTCACAAACTCATGAGTTGTCTATAAGAGTGCAAAATACAAGTCTGAAAGGAAATACATGACTGTCTTTGAAACTAGAGGAAAAACAGACAGAAGCGAAGACATAAGGATGGGAGAGACGCCAAGGCCCATGGACGCCAGCGGGTATACCTTGAAGCCTCTAGGATAAGCTGGAAGACACTCCCACTAATGATGTCCTCCGGGTACGACTGCGTAATCTGCACAACATAAAGAAATGCAGGTGTAGCATCAGTACAATCGACCCTATGTACTGGTAAGTGCCTAGCCTAACCTCGGCGAAGTAGTGACGAGGCTAGAGCTAGACTACCAAATAAACCTGCGCAGTTCGAATATATATATATACAACGAAAAATAAATACATGGAGTAATCAATCAATAAAGGAAGGGGAACACGTTGTGGAAAGATAACAGTTTCATATAATAAATCTCAAATAAGGAAAAGAACAACAAGGCCGTAATATCAATAAGGATCAAAAATCACAAACTTGCACGGCATCACCCTTCGTGATTTTACTCTCTTTCCTCACTATGCAATGTACAATGTAATCAATATAAATCATGGCACGACATCACCATTCGTGCTTTACTCTCTTTCCTCACTATGCAATGTATAATGTAATCAATGCAAATCATGCACGGCATCACCCTTCGTGCTTTTTCACTCTTTCCTCACAATAGAAAACAATACACGACATCACCCTTCGTGCTTTAACACTCTTCCTCACCCAAACAACAATCACAAACAAAGGGTAAGGGAGTAAAAAGAATAGAAATAGAAATCCCGGGCATGGGAACAATAACAATAATCTCAACATCCCAGCAAGGGAGACAATATCAAACAACGCTTGGTAGCACCCTTCGTGCTTTAACACTCTTCCTTACAATAGCAAACAGTGCACGACATCACCCTTCGTGATTTAACACTCTTCCTCACCCAAACAGTAATCACAAACAAAGGGCAAGTGAGTAACAGAATAGAAATAGAAATCCCGACAAGGGAACAATAACAATAATCTTAACATAGCAAGGGAGACAATATCAAACAATGCACGGCATCACCCTTCTTGATTTACACTCTTTACTCACAATATCAAACAATGCACGGCATCACCCTTCCTGATTTTACACTCTTTCCTCACAATAGAAAATAATGCACGGCATCACCCTTCGTGCTTTAAAACTCTTCCTCACCCAAACAGCAATCATAAACAAAGGGTAAGGGAGTAAACAGAATAGAAATAGAAATCTCGGGCATGGGAACAATAACAATAATCTCAACATCCCAGCAAGGGAGACAATATCAAACAACGCACGGTAGCACCCTTCGTGCTTTAACACTCTTCCTTACAATAGCAAACAATGCACGACATCACCCTTCGTGCTTTAACACTCTTCCTCACCCAAATAGTAATCACAAACAAAGGGCAAGTGAGTAACAGAATAGAAATAGAAATCCCGACAAGGGAACAATAACAATAATCTCAACATAGCAAGGGAGACAATATCAAACAATGCACGGCATCACCCTTCGTGATTTACACTCTTTACTCACAATATCAAACAATGCACGACATCACCCTTCGTGCTTTTACACTCTTTCCTCACAATAGCAAACAATGCACGGCATTACCCTTCGTGCTTTAACACTCTTCCTCACCCAAACAACAATCACAAACAAAGGGCAAGGGAGTAAACAGAGTAGAAATAGAAATCTTGGCAAGGGAACAATAACAATAATCTCAACATCCCAACAAGAGAGACAATATCAATAAGTTTCCATATCCCGGCAAGGGAGAAAATCAACAAACAACAAAAAGTCCCGGCAAGGGAATAAACCAATAACTCTTCTTCTTTCTTTCACTTTCATCTCATAGTTCACATTATCACTTGAGCCAATGCTCCAAGGATTTAATTATCTCATATACCTTCACAATTTGTATTACAACTCGAGCCAACGCTCCACGAAGTTTAACGATCACAACTCCTTTATCATACTCGTTAAAACATATGAAAATCATCAATTAAGCATGAAAGTTATAACGAAAACCAAATATTCGCAATATAAGGACTCACAGTAATACTAGACACCAATGTATAGATATTCGTCACCATGACTATACATCGTACTCGACAACCTGCAAGTAGCAAATAAGACTCATCTCCTATTCCCTCAAGCTAAGGTTAGACCGAACACTTACTTTGAAACGTCTCAAAATCAACTCGAAATCACACTTTTGCCACGAGTATCCGACTCCAAATGAACAGAATCTATTCAAATTAATAACATATCATGAATAACATCTCAAGCAATTGATTCTACTATTTAATTCAAAGCTAAGGCGCGAAATTGGTAAAATGACCGAAACGACCCTCGGTCCCACGCCTCGGAATCGGGTAAAAGTTATATTTTCCGGACACCCATTATGATACGAGTTCAACCTTGCAAAAATTATCGAATTCCAACATCGGATTGGCTTTCAAATCTTAAATTTTTGTTTTTTGGAAGATTTGATAAAAGAACAGATTTTTCTTCAATAAATTCATGGATTCATGATGTAGATGAGTATGGAATCATGAAACATAATCAATATAGGATAAGAAACACTTACCCCAATGTTTTCCCGTGAAAATCACCCAAGAACCGTGCTCCCAAAAATCCAAAACGAAATGAAAGAAATGAGCATTTTTGGTCCTTTTCTAAAAACAGCTTTACCAGCCCCTGATCAATCGATCATAACTTACAGTACAAATTTCCAAATGATGAATGGTTTAACTTTATGTAAACTAAATTGCAAGGGCTACGACTTTCCTATTTTCCAAATATTCATATTTCTTATAGATTTCGAGATATAAGCTTCCAAAGTAGGCTCCTCGCATCAGAAATTTCTCTTGAAAATGCAAAAATAGCTTTACCAGCCTTCATTCAATCGATCATAACTTTATGCAAAAATCTCCAAATGACAAATCGTTTAATGTTCTGGAAACTAGACCTCACGATATACAAATTTCATATTTGGAAAATTTTCATATTACTTATAGATTCTTATATATACGCTTCCAAAGTTAGCTCTTCGACGCACAGTTTGCTGTCCAAAAGAAATGCAGCAGAAATTTCTGAAATTTTCCTTCTTTTTCTTGTCCGAAATTCATTCCGTTAACCTTCCGAAATCCACCCGAGGCCCTCGGGACCTTAACCAATTATACCAACATGTCCCAAAACATGATACGAACTCGCTCGAGGCCTCAAATAACATCAAACAACGTCGAAATCATGAATCGCACTCCAATTCAAGCTTTATGAACTTTGAAATTTCAAACTAATACATTCGATGCCGAAACCTATCAGATCACATCCCATTGACCCCAAATTTTGCACAAAAGTCATATTAACATTATGGAACTGCTCTAATTTTCGGAACTGGAATCCGACCACGATATCAAAAAGTCAAACTCTCGATCAAACTTCTCAAAAACCTTCAAATTTCTATCTTTAGCCAAATGACTTCAAAATGACCTCCGGACATCCGAATTCACCTCCGATCGCGCTCCCAACTCCAGAATCACCATATAAAGCTATTCCCGGACTCGGAATCCCAAAAGGACATCAATATCATTGAAATGCGCTTCAAGCCAAACTTAAGAATTTTCTTCAAAAATGCTGACTTCCACAATATACAACAAAACCCTCTCGGGTTATCCAAATCCCGATCCGGACATACGCCCAAGTCCGAAATCACTATACGAACCTGCTGGAACCTTCGGATCCTGATTTCGAGGTCATTTACTCAAAATTCCAGTCTTACTCAATTTCTTCAACTTAAGGCTTCTAAAATGAGAATTTTCCTTTCAATTTAACTCCGAACCTCCTGAATTTCATCTCTGACCATACATACAAGTCACAATAATCGAAATGAAGTTGTTCATGACTCCCAACTGCTGAAGTAAGCGCTGGATCTCAAAACGACTGTTCGGGTCGTTACAGTCTATCCCACTTAAACTGACGTTCGTCCTCGAACGTGCTAAGAACTGCTCTGGAGTTACCTGAAATCGCTATTTAACATCTTTTTCACCTTCCTGTGCTACCACAAACCAGTCGAGCACAATAGCTTGATCAAATTTGGAGATTTCCTCTTTATTCGTATAAAAAGCTCATAATTCATTCAAACCCCTGAAATTTCTCTACCCAGGCCTAGTTTCAATATATATAAACACTGCATCAACTAGCACACGATATACCCGATCATAACTGCATACCCTTGCCGAATCGGCACCATGCACCGCACAACTCATCATCTGACCACAATGACGCTCCCTGAACCTTAATGGCCAAAATTCCACGAATCTTATGCTCCCAATGCACCTCATAACAACTATACATAAATCCTGCTATAATGCTGATGATACCACCACAACAGAGGAAATGTGAATAAATTCATACTCAACCGCAGAGTTAACAAATCCTTGATTACCTCATCTTGACTAGAATCGTCACTTTCCTTATGAACCTGGATGATGGTATTTGTTCATTAATATACACTCCACATAACCTTATCGTACTGATCCCTGATCCGATAATCTCATCTCACCCAGTATGAATTGCTCAGACAATAAATCACCCAAAACATGGCTAACAGCCTCACATGATACCACATCGCACCAATAGGCCATAACTCAAACATGATATATAGAAACGACTAAGGACAGAACTATTCAGCTCACTCAACTAATATGAGCTCTTACCAAAAATAGTAAATAAAACACAAGAAAATAAATACATATTAACCTTTCTTATCATCACACTATTGCAGCGTGAAATCCGATCCAAATAACATACCCGTGGCGGCGTGCCTCCCGATCCCAAATAACATCACTGTGGCGGCGTGCCACCTGATCTAAATAACATAAAACTCACGTAAGGAAATATATACAGAGCTGATTGCTCACTATTACAAATTACCAAATATCGATCATAAGCATGCTGAGTGCATAATACCATCCTGGGGAGTCTGATAAAGCCGCAGGCTATAAAACTCAAGCACAACAGAGGTGCGATATATATATATATATATATATATATATATATATATATATATATACACTCTGGATCTCAAGAGCTATCCTGCTCACATAACATCCCCACTACGCGGGACCTCAACACATAAGGAATCCTCAAGCCGTTTTCACAACTCGCATGACACTATCACCATAACACATAAATTCGACAAAGACGGAACAACACCCGTTGTTCTAATATCTTTCCATGAAAAGAGCTCCACTGAAAGGAACATGCCTGGCTCGCACGGAGCCCATAATTATAAACAAATCCATCCACAAACATCGAGCCACCTTGCTCACACCAAACTTAGCTATTTAGCTTTTACCTGGGTCCACATTAACCCTACCTTTTCTCATAATACACGAGAACAACCGTCATCACCGGGACTAACACATCAAAATCCATAATCAACTTAACAGAACGCCCTCCAGGCATAAATTCTCAATTAACCAATATTGCACTTCTTCATACTCAGTCCAAATCTGAATTCCATCAAGTGACTACATGTCACACTTTATACAATATTTTCGCGGTCATGCTTCCACAACCTCCCACACAATGCAACCAGTCTGCACATCCATGGCACCGACCATGCTACGGCCGCAAAGCACATCAATAACCCATGACCAGGGTATAAGCCTCTTCCACCGAATATCGATCTCAGGCGACACTGAAGATGATACCAGTTTATACTGAACTTTCGAATCACTCTGTCTTGCTCTTCCGAACTCATGACATCTTTATAAACATCGGATTTGAATCTCTATTGTTACTCCTAGTTACATATTGCTTCCAGCACTTAACATACCAACATGAGGTAGCGCAAGAATCCCATCATAGCTTTCGAACCACCAATAGGGTGAACACTTCATCGTATAGAAAATTTTACTTTACTCAATTCAAGAGTACCACCTTAACTCATGAGTGAATTCCCACGTAAAACCCATTACGACGGCCGACAAGCCTCGCACACACCAGCATAGACCACATGCATAACTAAATCACATCAAAGGAATCAATCATTGCCGCAAAGGTGCCATTACAACCATGGCTAAATAACCCATCCTCTTTTAATCACCATTAATTGCCTCAGGAATAATAACAACTTCATTCAACCCATAGCAAACTCAACCCTCACTTATCCCGAGTGACCTTGGTTCACGAGACTACGCTGCCCAAATCTCGCAACCCGTCTCATACCCTTCTAATACTTCATTCCTTCAATCCGAAGTCTATTACTCTCACTCCTCCAATATTATCATGCATGCTGAAACATATCATAGAACATTCCAACCATCCTCCCCTTTCTCATAAATTATTCTGCAAAGCCTCGATTCTCGACCATATAGCTGCCTGAAATCTCTAATCGCCGCATTCTTTAACTTTTGAACTCATTGGGACCGCTATTGAGAGTCACCCACTCTGACTGGCCCCGAATACAATCACTCCAAGGCGCTCCTGACACAGGAACACCTCTTTCAATGAAACACGTGACTGAGTCACTATCCCTACAACTCGCCCATGCCTTAAGCAAAATTTGAATCTTCCAAAGCCTAATCCTGACATGACAAGACCAACTTTTGCACAAATCCATCAAATCCTACGCACAATTACCATTTTACTCCTCCTTCCTTGGCTGAAATCACTTGCCTATACGCTGACAATTCGCAACCCTATGAGAAGACAACCCTACAGCCCTACTGCAGATGGTGGGACTCCCCCACTTAGCCCGAATCCACTCCTAGCACCACCCTAGACCCTACTGAAATCCTCCCTCCTTTGATAACACGATCTTGCTCAGCCAAACCATCCCAATCTTCCAAATTCCCTTGCTAGCACTCCCTAAATACCCGACTTCCCTAGCATTATTTACACATTCTATCTCCTACCAACTAGCCACTAGGACCCCTCACAGAACCTGCCAACCCCGCCATTGCTAACCTATCCCCAAGAGACAACCTACCTGAAGAAATCACCTGTTGACACCTCCCAGCGGCGCATAAATGCACGCTCTTTGCGACCTGAATACCCCATCCTACGCCCTGCTTCATTGTAGGATCATTCCTTTCCAACCGCATTCCTCAATACCTCCTCTCAATACTTTGACCCTATGCAACCGAAGAAACCATAGCACCGACAAACCTAACACATTCCATTCGATCAATGACAACGACCACGCATCACAGGTGCATACCCCATCTCGATTGAAGACAACAAGTCTTACTACTTTATCAAATTCAACTAAACCATCCAGAATCCAAATGCTTTCCCCCTGCCGGAACAAAAGTACTGAAATCTCGAAATCATACTCTGAGAAGATCTCCCTTCAACCATTAATCTTCCCCAACACACGGGGTAATGTTCTATTACCATATCGACATCGCGTGACGATCAATTGCAACCATCATCACTGCCTGAGCACAGTCTTAAGGCTTCCAAAAACACAGCTACTGAGCTGAAATGACATATTACCCTTTCACAGGGCCATAACAACAACCACGACCATCTACACAGAAGTATCTCGAATTTCATTCATAGCACCATTCCCATTCCTCAAATTCCTGATCTATAACAAGCGCTTCGTGACGCGTAAGATTGAGTAGGAATGAACATAGGCATAAGCCTCAAAGGAATCAACTCGCACGATGAAGAATCAAGAAAAGAAATACTCCTAACAACCCTATAGCCTCTCGAAGATAAGTACATACGTCTCTGTACCGATCCGCAAGACTCCACTAGACTTGCTCATGACTCGCGAGACCTATGGGAACCTAGAGCTCTGATACAAACTTTCAGGCCCCGAAATCCCACCATCAGGCTGTGATGGCGTCTAACGTTGAACCCGCTAGACAAGCCAACGTGTGGAGTTAACTAGCATGATAACATCGAATTAACCAACAAGATAAACATGGTTCAAAATTTAACAGCGGAAAATAAGTATAGTTCAAAGCTAAGTAAAGACAACATAACACAACGACACGTTAATTTCCCAAAACCTTGAGTCACAAACTCATGAGCTGTTTATAAGAGTGCAAAATACAAGTGTGAAAGGAAATACATGACTGTCTCTGAAACTAGAGGAAAACAGACAAAAGTGAAGACATAGGGATGGGGGAGACGCCAATGCCCACAGACGCCAGCGGGTATACCTTGAAGCCTCTAGGATAAGCTGGAAGACACTCCCACTAATGATGTCCTCCGGGTCCGGCTGCGTAATCTCCACAACATGAAGAAATGCAGGTGTAGCATCAGTACGACCGACCCCATGTACTGGTAAGTGCCTAGCCTAACCTCGGCGAAATAGTGACGAGGCTAGAACTAGACTCCCAAATGAACTTGCGTATTTGGAATATATATATACACCGAAAAAGAAATACATAAAGTAATCAATCAATAAAGGAAGGGGAACACGCTGTGGGAAGATAACAGTTTCATATAATAAATCTCAAATAAGGAAAAGAACAACAAGGCCAAAATATCAATAAGGATCAGAAATCACAAACTTGCACGACATCACCCTTCGTGCTTTTACTCTCTTTCCTCACTATGCAATGTATAATGTAATCAATATAAATCATGGCACGGCATCACCCTTCGTGCTTTTACTCTCTTTCCTCACTATGCAATGTAGAATGTAATCAATGCAAATCATGCACGGCATCACCCTTCGTGCTTTTACACTCTTTCCTCACAATAGAAAACAATGCACGTCATCACCGTTCATTCTTTAACACTCTTCCTCACCCAAAAAAAATCACAAACAAAGGGCAAGGGAGTAAAAAGAATAGAAATAGAAATCCCGGCAAGGGAACAATAACAATAATCTCAACATCCCAGCAAGGGAAACAATATCAAACAATGCACGACATCTCCCTTCGTGTTTTAACACACTTCCTTACAATAGAAAATGGTGCACGACATCACCCTTCATGCTTTAACACTCTTCCTCACCCAAACAACAATCACAAACAAAGGGCAAGGGAGTAAACAGAATAGAAATAGAAATCCCGGCAAGGAAACAATAACAATAATCTCAACATCCCAGCACGGGAGACAATATCAAATAATGCACGGCATTACCCTTCGTGCTTTACACTCTTTCCTCACAATCTCAAACAATGTACGGCATCACCCTTCGTGCTTTTACACTCTTTCCTCAGAAAAAAAAACAATGCATGGCATCACCCTTCGTGCTTTAACACTCTTCCTCACCCAAACAACAATCACATAACAAAGGGCAAGGGAGTAAACAGAATAAAAATAAAAATCCCGGAAGGGGAAAAATAACAATAATCTCAACATCCCAGCAAGGGAGACAATATCAATAAGTTTCCACATCCCGGCAAGGCAGAAAATCAACAAACAACAAAACGTCCCGGCAAGGGAATAAACCAATAACTCTTCCTCTTTCTTTCACTTTTATTTCATAGTTCACATTATCATTTGAGAAAATTCTCCAAAGATTTAATTAATACACGTTACAACATATAAAAATCATCAATTAAGCATGGAAGTTATAACGAAAACAAAATATTCGCGATATAAGGACCCACAGTCATGCTAGACACCAATGTACAGATACTCGTCACCATGCCTATACATCGTACTCGACAATCAGCAAGTAGCAAATAAGACTCAACTCCTATTCCCTCAAGCTAAGGTTAGACCGAACACTTACCTCGAACCGGCTCAAAATTAACTCAAAACAACTCTTTTGCCGCAAGTATCCGACTCCAAATGGCCCAAATCTATTCAAATTAATAGCATACCGTGAATAACATCTCAAGCAACTGATTCTACTATTTAATTCAAATCTAAGGCGCGAAATTTGGTAAAATGACCGAAATTCCCCTCGAGCCCACATCTCGGAATCAGGTAAA
Organism: Nicotiana knightiana; assembly: GCA_005239525.1. Classification (NCBI taxonomy): domain Eukaryota; kingdom Viridiplantae; phylum Streptophyta; class Magnoliopsida; order Solanales; family Solanaceae; genus Nicotiana; species Nicotiana knightiana. Next base: position 252,817 of record ML375031.1, read on the forward strand.
AGATATATTTTCCGGACACCCATTTCGATACGAGTTCAACCATGCAAAAATTATCGAATTCCGACATCGGATTGGCTTTCAAATCTTAAATTTTTGTTTTTTGAAAAAACAAAAATTGATACGATCTCGCTCGAGGCCTCAAATCACATCAAACAACGTCGAAATCATGAAACACACTCCAATTCAAGCTTTACGAACTTTGAAATTTCAAAGTTCTACATCTGATGCCGAAACCTATCAGATCACGTCCGATTGACCCCAAATATTTCACACAAGTCATATTCGACATTACGGACCTGCTCCAACTTTCAAAACTGGAATCCGACCCCGATATCAAAAAGTCAAACTCTTCGTCAAACTTCTCAAAAACCTTCAAATTTCTATTTTTAGTCAAATGACTTCAAAATGACCTCCAGACATCCGATCGTGCTCCCAACTCCATAATTACCATACGAAGCTATCGCCAGACTTGGAATCCCAAAAGGACATCAATATCATTGAAATGCGCTTCAAGTCAAACTTAGGAAATTTCTTCAAAAATGCTGACTTTCACAATATACACCAAAACGCTCTCGGGTTATCCAAATTCCGATATGGACATACGCCCAAGTCCGAAATCACCATATGAACCTACTGAAACCTTCGGATCCTGATTCCGAGGTCGTTTAGTCAAAATTCTAGTCTTACTCAATTTATTGAACTTAAGGCTTCTGAATTGAGAATTTTCCGTTCAATTTAACTCCGAACCTCCTGAATTTCAACTCTGACCATACACACAAGTCACAATACCCGAAATGATGTTGTTCATGACTCTCAACTGCTGAACGACGCGCTGGAACTCAAATCGACCGATCAGGTCGTTACATCCTAAGTATGAGTAAGAGATTGCACTAGTTTTCCCGAATTCTCCTCATTTTGGTTTAGTAAGGCCTTCAAACTCCTGACCTCTTCCGAGGCACGAGACGGATGCTCCACGAATGAGGAATTTAGGACGCTCTTATCCTTGTCTGCCTGATCAGAGGATGCTTTCTCCACAGCCAACTCTGCCGTCATGACCCTTACTTGCTGCTCCAAGGTACAATTTTCTTCTTCTACGGCTTACATGTGGATCCTTAAGCTTTCATACTGTTCTTTCCATTTACCTACTTCAGCATGCCACTCCTTTACTTCCTGCTCCATATGAGAAATCCTTTTCATAAGCTCCATGCCAATAAGATTGATATGCAAAAGAAAGCCAATTAGATATGGTAAATAGATGCACGAGAATGAGCATAAAAAATGCATTTTACCTTTAAAGAAGTATGCACAATTTCATTAGCCCATGTAAGGGAGTTGTGGCTGTCCAACTTATCCCTCTCTACCGGGCCTATCAACGGTTTCAACCACACATCAGGCTGGCCAGAATTTTTAAAGAGACTACCCTCTGTTGGAACTTCTATCATCACCCGCCTCATCTCTCCAATGAAAGACCCTTCTTCTGTAACAGAAGGCACGGAAGCAGGTAGAGATGCAGGAGCCACGGGTGAGGATGTTTGAGGGGCTGAAAAAGCCATGGGAGCGGGAGAAATAATTGGAACAGTTGAAGGGAGTTCTCTAAGAGGAGGAGAGAAAACAGCCAAGGGAGCTTCATCAGTAACAGAACCAACGCCTTCACGGAACAATTGTCCAATAGATTAACGCAAGGTAGAGGGAGTAGCGTCCTCGGAGGCATTAAGTCCAACTTCAGGCACAGAAGGCACGATGACAGGTGTAGACTCGTCGTCTGAGACCACCTTCCTTCTGCATGACCTATCGACCAAAGTTCCCTTCTCTTCCTCCTCTTTTCACGAGGTCCATGACCCACCTGCTTTTCTCTTTGAAGAAGAAGAGCCTGAAATGATCTCATGGGCCTGAGCTAGGGATAACTTGGGAACAGACGCGGATGCAGAAAATCCATGAGCAGGAAACCCTGTCAAAAAGAAAGGGTTAAATAATTCTCAAAGGCATAAACAAGTACAAATAAAAACTTCACTTACCATGAGTCTTAACTCTCCAACCAAACCTCTCAGAGAGGTACTTCCACAAACGTTCTTCCAATGGAGCGATTAACAAAAGCCTTTCTACCCAATCTCTGAAACCGGAGACATTCTCGACGATTCCCATGATTGCTGCCAAAAGAAGAAATAACTACAGTATTGATAAAATATCTAAAGCAAAAAGCAAGGAATGAGAGAAAAAATGTACTCACGTGCAAAATTCCACTTCTCAGGGAAGAGGAGATTCTCTTCACCTACTAAACCAGCAGTAGGAACAACAACATACCAAAGAAACAAACCTCGATCCTTATCATCGTTACCCTTTTACTCGTAGCAACTAGGGTAAAAATTCCCTAACGGAACAACATTGGGAATAGAGGTGAATAAGATGATGAAAGGTAAAGGGGATCGAAGCTAAGTTAGCCAAGTATCTGTCACGTCCCAAAGTCCATAAGGCCGTGATGGCGCCGGACACCACTGTCAGGCAAGCCAATCCTTATATGGTTAAGTTAAGTTTCCTATTTTAACATTTTTGAAATCATTACCTTTCACTTAACACGCAATATCTAAATAAAATACATTAACAAAAAATAACAGTCCAATATTCCATTTTGATAAAATACATCCCAAACACATCCCAGAACTTGGTGACACAAGAACATGAGCAATTTCTAAGAATTTTACAAATTCTACCAAAGCTTGTCCGAAATACAAATTGGACAAGGAATAAAAATGAAAATACAATACATAGAGGAAGACTCTGCCGACTGCGGGTCATCTCCAAGTGATGCAGCTCATCTAAGTCTCCAAGTTAGCCATATTGCTATGAAGGTACCTGTGCAACAAAATGCACAGCAAGTGTACCATGAGTACAAAAATAACGTGTACTCAGTAAGTATCCCGCCTAACCTCGAAGAGGTAGTGACGAGACATCGACTTGACACTCTCTAAGGTCCAACAAAATAATTTAACATGATATGATATCAGTAATAGGCATACGAGGATGATAAAAACAGTAAACATTAACGAAAATTATAATTCAAATAAATACTGAAAGTAAATAAACAATTACTGTTTCATTTTCCCCCAAATATCTTGTCACTTCAAAATCCATGAAATCATTAACAATTTAACATGCGCATACGGAATAAGGACAACCGGCCTGAGCCATCATAATAATCATATATGTTTACTGTCGAGGGTTGAATGGCCCGAACCGTAATTGCATCTTTCAATCTCGCCGTGGCATACGAACCGCTCCCATGAGAGTGGGGGAAATAACACCACGCTCGTGGAATATAAATTGCGAAGCGGTCACATTCACACACAATATTAACCATAAGGTATCTTTTAATCTCGCTGTGATGTACGGCCCACTCCCATAAGAGTGGGGGAAATAACACTCCGCTCGCGGAATGTAAATTTTGAAGCGGTCACATACACACACAATATTCTTCATAAAATACTTTACAGTGATCAATACCTTTAAAATTCTCAAATTCCATGATCTCGGGGAAACAAAGCCTCATATAACATTAGTTCATCAAGCATATAGTTCATTTCAAGGAAAAACACAACGCATGGTGTAGGCCTAACTGCCCGGACATAACAATAATAGCCGCTACGTACGGACTCTCGTCACTTCGTACGTATGTATCCCCCACAAACATTAGCACATAGTTATTTAAATCACCTATGGGAACAATTCCCTCTTACAAGGTTAGAAACCAGACTAACTTCATTCCGAAATTTCATAACCGGCTTCCAAGCCCTTCCGACGACTCCAATTGATGCACAACGCCCCTAAACTATTCCAATAACGGTCAAACCAATAAAAATTCATTCTAATACTTGTAACAATTCAAATTATATAATTTCCCAACTCCGCTCGAAAAGTTGACCAAAATGCCCTCGGGCCCACGTGCCCGGATTCCGAAATTTCTCGAAGATAAATTCTACCCATAGTTTTACCAACTCAATTATACAATTTACTCTAATTTTCATGCTCAAATTCATGGAAAAAGTCTAAAATTCCAGATTCTAGGTCTTTCCCAAAAATCCCAAATTTATACTAATTTTCCATGTCTAAATCCATGTAAGATCACATATTTAACTCAAAAATAGGATGAAATCACTTACCTAGTGTTGCTTGGTGAAAATCCCTCCTTGAGCTCTTCAAAATTGTCCAAGCCAAATGAAAGAAATGAAAGAAATGGGCCAAAACTCGTGTTTAAACAATCTGCCCAGGCTTCATCGAGTTGTACCTTGCGCTGTGCAGGTTGTACATCCTATTGCAATTTTTTCTTGCTATACACCTTCTGTTAAAATGCCCATAACTCCTTGAAGAAATATCGAAATGACAAATGGTTAAAAGATTTAGAAACTAGACTCGAAGAGCTTTACTTTTATAGGTTGTACACCATATAACTCTTTATATATTTTGAGATATGAGCTTCTAAAGTTGGCTCCATGCATCAGAAAATTCTGTCGAAATTGCTCCACCAGACATCTTCAATCAATCATAACATTCTTATAAAATGTCCAAATCAGGAATGGTTTAACTTTTTAGAAAATAGAATGCAAGGGCTACAACTTTTACGTTTTGCAAATTTTCTGATTCCGTACAGATTGCAAGATATAAGCTTCCAAATTGAGCTCCACGATTGCACTAGTTGCTGTCAAAATAACTTTCTACAGAAAATTTCAGCAACTCTTTGGTCCGAAATTCATTCCGTTAACCTTCCGAAATCCACCCGAGGCCCTTGGGACCTTAACCAATTATACCAAAATGTCCCAAAACATGATTCAAAATCGCTCGAGGCCTCAAATCATATCAAACAACGTCGAAATCATGAATCGCACTCCAATTCAACCTTTATCAACTTTGAAATTTTAAACTTCTACATCCGATGCCAAAACCTATAAAATCACGTACGATTGACTCCAAATTTTTCACACAAGTCATATTCGACCTTACGGACTTGCTCAAACTTTCGGAATTGGAATCCGACCCCGATATCAAAAAGTCAAACTCTCGGTCAAACTTCTCAAAAACCTTCAAATTTCTATCTTTAGCCAAATGACTTCAAAATATCCTACGGACCTCCGTATTCACTCCCGATCGTGCTCCCAACTCCAGAATCACTATACAGAGCTATTCTCAGATTCGGAATCCCAAACAGACATCAATAACACCGAAATGCACTTCAACCCGAGTTATCCAAAACCCGATCCGGAGCCCCAGTCCAAAATCATCATACGAACCTGGTGGAACCTTAAGATCCATAATCTGAGGTCGTTTACTCCAAATTCCAGTCTTAGTCGATTCTTCCAACTTAAGGCTTCTGAAATGAGAATTTTCTTTCCAATTTGACTCCGAACTTCCCGAAATTCAGTTCCGGCCACACCTACAAGTCATAATACCTTAAACAAAGCTACTCATGACTTCAAACCACTGAACAACGCGCTAGAGCTTAAGACGACTGGTCGGGTCGTTACATTCTCTCCCACTTAAACATATGTTCGTCCTCGAACGTGCCAAGAACTGCTCTGGAGTTATCTGAAATCGCTGTTTAACACATCGTGCACCTGCCCTTGCTACCACAACCCAGTTGAGCACATTAGCTTGATCAAATCTGAATATATCCTCTTTTATCCCTACAATAAGCTCAGAACCTAGTTCCAACACCTGAAATTCTCTGCCAGGCCTGTTTCCAATACATAAACACCGTATCAACTACCACACGAGGTACCAAAACACGACTACGTACCTTTGCTAAGTTAGCACCATGCACCGCATAATTCACCATCTAACCACAATGACATTCCATAAACCCTAATAGCCAAAATTCCACGAAAGATGCTCCCAATGCATCTGTTGATCTACATATACATCCTGCTATAATGCTGACGATACCACCACAACGGAGGAGATGTGTAGAAAGTGCTAATCAATTGCAGAGTTAACCAAACATTGATTCTCTCCTTTTTGACTAAAATCATCACCTCATTACTATGCTAATACTGGTATTTGTTCCTTACCATACTTCACAAAATCTTGTCGCACTGATACCTGATCCAATAGTCTCGTCTCACCCAGTATGAGCTGCTCAGACAACCAATCACCCCAGACATGACCAACAATCTCACACGATGCCACAATGCGCCAATAGGCCATAATTCGAACATGATACATAAGGAAATGACTCAGGAAGGGACTACTCAACTCACGCAACTAACAGGGATTTCCTTAGAAAATAGGAAGCAAAACAAGAAAAATAATATAGGAACCTCACTCAACATCACCCTATTGCGGCGTGCAACCCAATCCAAATAACATACTCGTGGAGGCGTGCCACCCGATCCTATCATAAAATTCATATAAGGAGATATACACGAAGCTGAATTGCTCACCATTACAAATTACTGAATACCGGTCATAAGCACGCTAAGTGCATAATACCATCCTGGGGAGACTGATAGAGCCATATGCTACAAAAATTAAGCACAACTGAGGTGCGATATATATATATACTCTGAAATCTCAAGAGCCCTCCTGCTCACATAACATCATCACTACGCTGAATCTTAACACATAGGAATTTCTCAAGCCGTTTCACAACTCACATGGCACAATAATAACCTTACATGAAATGAACGAAGACGGAACAACATCNCTACAAAAATTAAGCACAACTGAGGTGCGATATATATATATACTCTGAAATCTCAAGAGCCCTCCTGCTCACATAACATCATCACTACGCTGAATCTTAACACATAGGAATTTCTCAAGCCGTTTCACAACTCACATGGCACAATAACAACCTTACAGGAAATGAACAAAGACGAAACAACATCCGATATTCCAACACCCCTCCTTGAGGAGTGCTATACTGAAAGGAACACATCTGCCTCACATGAAGCCCATAATCCTGTTTAAACCCATTCACACACTTCAAGTTGATTCTGCTCGCACCGAACTAGGCTGATAGTGTTACCTGGGTACATAATAACCCGCTTCTTCTCATAACACGCAAGAACAACCATCATAGTCGGGACAAACACCCCAGAATCCACAACACAATGAACTGAACGCCTCCCAAGCATAAATTCTCATATAAGCAATATTACACTTCCTTATACTCAGCCTAAATCTTCAATCCATTACGTGACTACATGTCACACTCATATGATCTTCCCGTGGTCATGCTCCCACGACCTTTCCCACGAGGTAACAAGTCTACACATCTATACCACTGACCACGCTAATACTGCAAAACACATCAAGAACCCATGACCAGGATACAAAGCCTCATTCACCAAACACCGATCTCAGGTGACACTGGAGACAACACCAGCTTACTCTAGACATTCAAATCCCTTTCTTCTTGCTCACCCGAGCTCATGACATCCTTGTCAACACTGAACCATAATCTTGATCCTTACTTCCAATTACATACTGCTTATTGCACCTACATGCCAATATGAGATAGCGCATCAATTCCATCATAACCTTTGAACCACTAATAGGGTGAACACCCTTCATATAGAAACCCCTTTGTTTTCTTTTCTCACCTAAATTCAAGAGAACCATAACAACACACGAGTGAATTCTCATAATCACAAAACGGGCAAATCCTCAAGGAATAGTCTATACCCTTATGATCCTTCCGGGATCCTCCTAGACATCACAAGCCATAATACTTGAATGCTTCCAAATAAATCCATTACGGCGGCCAACAAGCCTCGCACACACCGGCACAAACCACATGCATAACTTAATCACATTGAAGGAACTGATCACTGTCGCACATGTGTCATTCCAACCATGGCTAACCAATCCATCTTCTTTTAATCATCCTTAATTACCTCAGAAACAATTAACCCCATTCAACTCATAACAAACTCAATCCCCACTCATCCCGAGTAGCCTTGACTCACGAGACCATGCTATCTCAATCCCACAAACCGTCTCATGCCCTTCTGATAATATTTCTACACCCCGAAGTTTACTTCTCTCACTCCCCCAATACTATCCTGCACTTTGAAAAATATCATAGAACACTCCAACCATTTTCCCTTTCTCAGAAATTATACTACAAAAGCTCGATTCTAAATCATACTGCTGCCTGAAACCCTTAAACATCGCATTCTTAACCTTCGAGTTTGCTAGGACCGCTATTGAGAGGCACCCACTCCGACTTGGCCCCGAATACAATCAACTCCAAGGCTCTTCTAGCATACGAACCCCTTTCAATGAAGCACGTGACTGACTGACTACACTAACAACTCGTTTATGCCTTAAGCATAAATTCTTAATCTTTCAAAGCCTAACCTTGGTCCAATAGGGCCAACTTTTAAACACATTTATCAAATCCCATGCATAATTACTCATTTCCCATTAGCTGCAATAACTTGCCAATATGCCGATAATCCGCAACCCCATGAGAAGATAATCCTGCAACCCAATTGCAGGCGATGGGACTCTCACACTTAGCCTGAAGCTACTCCTTGCATCACTCTGGACCCCACTGAAATCCTTCTAAATTCTTCTGTTGGAATTCCATAAATACTTAAGTTCCCTATCATCATTCACATATTCAGCCTCCCACCGAATAACCACTAGAATTCCTTATAAGAACTTGCCAACTACACGACCGCTAACTTGCCCACGAGAGATAACCCAAATGTTGAAATTACCAATTGACACCTTCCAACGATGCTGTACTGCACACTCCCTACAACATATATACCCCATCCTAAGCCTGTTCTCATTCACCAACTTTACCAGTCCGTCTGCCCTTCATGGACATCTACTAAATGCGCTACAATATATTCTAATTCACCACTATGTTGTCGCTCTCCCACTTTGGTTAACCTCATTCCTTTAAGCACTACCTGACTTCCTTTTATTACGCTTGGCCTTTTAGAAATTTAGCCGCCGCCTGACACTTCTCATATGTCTTCCTTCATCGTATGCTTCCCAATTCAATATCATTCTCTATAGCTCTTAAACGAGCATATCACCATGAATTCAAACACTCCGAAGATCATCTTTCTCGAGCTGTCTTCATCAGAAATAACTATTCAATTCTGAACCACCACACACCAGGATCTCTGACTTCACAACACTCTGACCCAATGCAACCGAAGAACTATAACACCGGAGAACTTAACAAATTTTATTCGATCAAAACAGCGATACCACATCACAAATGAAAAATCCACCTCGCTTGATAACACCAAGTCTTATTACTTTATCCCCCAGACTAGAACATTCATAGTCCAATTTCCCTTCCTCCGCCGGAACTAAAATACTGAAATCTTAAAATTATGCTATGAGAAGACCAACCTTCAAGTCATTCATTACCCCGACATATGGGCAAGCATTCTACCATCATGTCAACACCGCACGATAACCAATCATAAGCATCATAACAATCTGAGCATAGAGTCAAAGTTCTCAGAAACACACCAACCGAGCTGAAACAAAATAATATTCTTCTGCAGGGCAACAACAACAGCCCCAACCAACTACACATGGAAAATATCTTGCACCATATCCGTAGCACCATTTCGATTCCTCAAATCCACATTTCATAGCAAGTGCTTCGCGACGTATAAGATTGAGTAGGAAGAACATAGGCATAAGCCTCAAAGGAATGGAATCGCACGATGAGAAATCAAGAAGGGAAGTACTCCTAACAGCCATGTAGCCTCCCGAAGATAAGTACATACATCTCTGTACCGATCCGCAAGACTCTATTTGACTTGCTCATGACTTGTGAAACCTAAGGGAACCTAGTGCTCTGATACCACGTTATCACGACCCAAAAGGTCGTGATGCCGCCGGTACCATTGTCAGGAAATCCAATCATTATATGGTTAAGTTAAGTTTCGCATTTTAGCATTTTTGAAATCATTACATTTCAATTAACACACAATACCTAAATAAAATCTATTAAGTAAAAATAACAGTACAATATTCCATTTTGATAAAATACATTCCAGAACCCGGTGACACAAGTACATGAGAAATATCTAAGAATTTTACAAATTCTACAAAAGCTTGTCCGAAATACAAATTGGAGAAGGAATAAAAATGAGAATACAATACATAGAGGAAGACTTTGTCGACTGCGGGTCTTGTCCAAGTGATGCAGCTCGTATAAGTCTCCAAGTCATCAATATTGTTATGAAGGTAGATGTGCAACAAAATTCACAACAAGTGTAGCATGAGTACGGAAATAACGTGTACTCAAGAAGTATCCCGCCTAACCTCGAAGAGGTAGTGACGAGAGGTCGACTTGACACTCACTATGGTCCAACAAAATAATTTAACAAGATATGATATCAGTAATAGGCTTACGAGGATGATAAAAATAGTAAACATTAAAGATAACTGTAATTAAAATAAATACTGGAAGTAAATAAACAATTACTACTTCATTTTCCCCCAAATATCTTGTCACTTCAAAATCCATGAAATCATTAACAATTTAACATGCGCAAACGGAATAAGGACAACCGGCCTGAGCCATCATAACAATCATATATGTGCGCTGCCGAGGGTCGAATTACCCGAACGATAATTGCATCTTTCAATCTCGGTGTGGCGTACAGCCCGCTCCCATGCGAGTGGGAGAAATAACACTCCGCTCGCGGAATGTAAATTGCGAAGCGGTCACATGCACACACAATATTAACCATAATGTATCTTTAACACGCGCATATGGAATAAGGGCAACTGGCCAGAGCCATCATAACAATCCTATCTATGCACTGCCGAGGGTCGAATGACCCGAACCATAATTTCATCTTTCAGTCTCGATGTGGCGTACGACCCGCTCCTATGAGAGTGGGGGAAATAACACTCCGCTCGTGGAATGTAAATTATGAAGCGGTCACATGCACACCCAATATTCTTCATAAATTACTTTCCAGTGAACAATTCCTTTAAAATTCTACAATTCCATGATCTCGGGAAACAAAGCCGCATATAACATTAATTCATCAAGCATATAGCTCATTTCAAGGAAAAACACAAGGCATGGTGTAGGCCTAACTACCCGGACATAACAATAATAGCCGCTATGTACGGACTCCCGTCACTTCGTACGTACGTAGCCCCCACAAACATTAGCACATAGTCATTTAAATCACCTATGGGGCCAATTCCCTCTTACAAGGTTAGAAAGAAGACTCACCTCGCTCCGAAATTCCATAACCGGCTTCCAAGCCCTTCCAACGACTACAATTGATACAATAAAAAATTCACTCTAATACTTGTAACAATTCAAATTATATAAGTTCCCAACTCCGCTCGAAAAGATGACCAAAATGCCCTCGGGCCCACGTGCCCGAATTTCGAAATTTCTCGAAGATAAATTCTACCCATAGCTTTACTAACTCAATTAGACAATTTACTCTAATTTTCATGCTCAAATTCATGGTAAAAGTCAAAAATTCCAAATTCTAGGTGTTCCCCAAAAATCCCAAATTTATTCTAATTTTCCATGTCTAAATCCATGTAAGATCACATATTTAACTCAAAAAAATAGGAAGAAATCACTTACCTAGTGTTGCTTGGTGAAAATCCCTGCTTGAGCTCTCCAAAATCGTCCAAGACAAATGAAAGAAATGAAAGAAATGGGTCAAAGCTCGTGTTTAAAACAATCTGTCCAGCCTTCATTGAGTTGTACCTTGCGCTGTGCGGGTTGTACATCCTATTACAATTTTTATTTGATGTACACCTTCTGTTAAAACACCTATAACTCCTTGTATAAATATCCAAAGGATAAAAGGTTTGAATATTTAGAAACTAGACTCAAAGATATTTAATTTGATAGGTTTTACACCATATAAAGCTATATATATTCTGATATATGAGCTTCTAAAGTCGGCTCCATGCATCAGAAAATTCTGTCAAAACTGCTCCACCATCCATCTTCAATCGATCATAACTTTCCAATAATATGTCCAAAGCATGAATGGTTTAATTTTATGGAAACTAGAATGAAAGACTTACAACTTGTATGTTTCACAAACTTTCATATTTCTTATATATTTCGAGATATAAGCTTCTAAATTCAGCTCCATGATTTGACTAGTTGCTGTCAAAACAGATAATCGTAAATCATAAATCGCCCCTCGGTCAGAATATCACGTAGCATACCTCACAATCACTCAGTATCAGCCCCTCGGGCGACCTCACTATCACTCATGCCTCCCAATCACTCGTCACTCGGAACTCGCACTCAGTAGGCACATGCGCTCACTGGGGGTGAGTACAGACTCTGCAGGGGCTCCTTCAGCCCAAGAGCTAAAATCAAGCCACCTCGTGGCATCTCATATCCTTACAAACAGGTTCTCGGCCTTACTCAGTCAGAAACTCTCAATAAGCCCCTCGGGCTATCAGTAAAATGGGGTACTCATCCCAAAACATCATTTTATTATTCATATAGTGTAAATAAGGCTGAGTTTCGAAAATAATTAAGCATAATATGACTGAGTCTAAATCAAAAATCAACACAGTGAGGAAAAAGCAGTCAAAAGCCCCCAAGGGGTCTAGACAAGTCGGCGCGACCCAAATATAGCAATAGTATGGAACACCATTTAACATATGGTTTAGAGTAAAGTACAAAACTCAATACTTTCCACGGAGAGGACCTAGTCCAAATCCAAAATCCAGTTCACGCCACACACTCGTCATCCGGCATGTGCGTCACTCTAATAATAGTGAGAAAATATGAAGTTCGGGGTCTCATATCCTCAGGATAAGATTTATAGTCATTACTTATCTCAATCTGGACCAAATACTAATCCGTGATGCTCTTGCCTCTCGAATCGGCTCCCGACTACTCCGAATCTAACCAAAACCAGATTAACATCATCAATATCCGTTAAAGGAACAAAGCCCAATCGAAAACTATCAATTTTAGGCACAATTCCCGAAATTGGCCAAACCTGAGCCTCAGGCCCACGTCTTGAAATTAGATAAAAATCACAAAACTAGAATCCTCATTTCCCCACAAGTCTCCCCATACCAAATTTACCAAAATCGGACCTCAATTGCCCACTCAAAACTTAAAAAGAAATTTTAAATTCTTCCTCCCATTTTCCCCCAATTTCTACTTTGATTCCTCAAATTACATGATAAAAATCAAGACTAATTCATGAAATTAAACAAAAAGTGATTGAAGAAATCCCACTGAAAATCTCGTCCAAAGTTTCCTTCTCCTGAGCTCTCTAATGGAATATTTAGTTATGGCCAAAGAACCCTGTTCTTGAAACTTAAACTGTCTGCCCAGATCTTTCTTCACTGTGATCGCGGGAGGTTCCCACGAGATCGCGAAGAACAAGTCTGCTGCCCCGTAAAATTACCCTACCCGATCGCAGACATACACATGCGATCGCAATTCAGCAGGAAATAAACCCACGCGATCGCGAACAACCCTACGCGATCGGGCGAAGAACAACGGCTCAGCCCCCCATCACGCGCGTTTCAACTCTACGGGAACGCGAACAACACCATGCGATCACACTTCACAACAACCTCACACTCACGCGATCGCGACCTCCACCACGCGATCATGTATAAAAAAAATCCTGCCATCCCCAGCTAGGCCTACGCGATCGCAAACATCCTCCCGTGATCGCGTAGAAGGAAACCAGAAACTCACACCAGCGAAAATCTCCCAAGCTTTTAAGCCAAGAGTTGGTCCGTTAACCACCCGGAAAACACCTGAGGCCCTCGAGACCTCAACCAAACATACCAACACATCCCATAAGCTCATTCAAACTCAGTCGAGCCCTTGAAACACCAGAAGAACGCAAAAATCCAAAATCACATCGAATTCAAGCCTATGAACTTTGAAATTTGTAAATTTCACCAAGGATGCCGAAACCATCCTAAACACATCCGATTGACCTAAAAATTTGCACCCATAACCAAAATGACATTATGAACCTACTCCAACTTTCGGAATTCCATTGCGGCCCTAATAGCCTATTTTCCCCTACCGGCCGAAAATCGCCAAAAACTAACTTTCGCCAGTTCAATCCTAATTCTACATCGGACATCAAAAATTCATTCCGAACACACTCTTAAGTCCCAAATAACCTAACGAAGCTATTCGAGCCATAAAATATACATTCTGGGGTCGTTTACCAATAAGTCAACTCCCAGTTTACTTTTCCAACTATTAAGCCAATTTAAGAGACTATGTGTCTCAGTCCTCACCACGACCACTCCGAACCTGAACCAACAAACCCAATACAACATAAATAGGCTAAGAAACATATGCTAAAGTAGAAATAGGGGATACAGGGCTAATCGAACGGAATGATCGACCGGGTCGTTACAATGAACTAAGCTAACTAATCAATACCCAATCATAAAAAATCTCTAAATTAAATACCCATAAGGCTTAGACACTAGGGTTGGGTCACGACCCTAGTAAGAATCTATCTACTCATAGTTGAAATTGAAGAAACTAAAGAAGAAAAGCTAGTTAAACTCATAATCAAAAATTAAAATGATAAAATATAATGTTTAAACACTAAAATAATCACAAACTTCCTAATATGGCAAAATGTAATGGCTACAACAACTCAAACTTCGAAACATAACCTAAAACTGTGAAACTCGTCTATTTATAGTGGCCCAAAATTCGCTGACAAAAATTCTCCCCGGGAGGTTCCACGGCCGCACAATTCCATGTGCAGTCCACAGATTTCTTCAGTTGGAAAGAACTAGAATTCTGCAGGCGCATATTTCTGGATTGCAACTGCGAAGTATCTTCTGTGGCCGTACAATTCTTGTGCGGTCCGCACTTCAGCAAGGCGTCAACGCTTGGTGTTTTGCACACTCTCTGAACTTTGAATCAGTTGTCAGTGAAAACCCTATTCTGTGGTTGCACAATTCATGTGCGGTCCGCACATTGACCAAATTTCTGCTAGGTGCTTTTAATTGGTCTGCAGGCCGTATATGGAATTTTGCGGTCCGCACTTTCTTCTGCGGACTACACTTCTTTGCTTTTGTGCCCATTATTGCCTGGTGATTCGGAACACTTCTTTTTTAGTCGAATTTCATCATGGGAGACCAAACTTCCAACAATCCTGCAATTTCTACAATTTCATTAGTTTCGGGAACATAAATCAATACTTTCGGACTAAAACAAAAGCAAAAAAGGTGCTATAAGTAGTCAAAATCCTCACTTATCAACTCCCATAAACTTAAGTCTTTGCTTTTTCTCAAGAAAATAAATTAGTTCCCACCCCCTAAAGTTAAGGTTCATTTCAGCACATAAGTTGGGACCAACAATTACCCACACTACTCATGAATTATCAACAAGGTGACAAGTCAAATATTCATGAACATATAGTTCTAATGTGGCATTTGAGCTTCAAGAATTGACTTATTCATCAAGGACTCTTGTTCTATCATGTAGTCCTTGGGGGACTCCAAACTCTTCCTCCTCTGCTTTCCATTTTCCAAGGTCACTTAAGAAATTAGCACTCAATCTGAAGATTCATGGAAGGCTCACTCATCCCTCATAAGAGAATGTCACAAGTACGACTTCAAGTACCATGTAGATCGCCACTAATATAAGCTCACTCACTTTTAAATCAAGTAGGACTTTGTTCGGGATGTAATGAAGGCTTTTGTATTAGGGTAATATACCATATGGATAAGTGGTTACACATTTCCTTAAGAACTCCACACTTGCATTTCTCGGCCACAATTGCCAATTCTTAGAGGTACTTTCATTTCATTAGGGACTACAGAGACTTA
Source organism: Nicotiana knightiana (assembly GCA_005239525.1). Lineage (NCBI taxonomy): Eukaryota > Viridiplantae > Streptophyta > Magnoliopsida > Solanales > Solanaceae > Nicotiana > Nicotiana knightiana. The sequence goes on from ML375031.1 coordinate 268,630, forward strand.
ACATCACTCTTTCTTGTTCATCTCATTCTTTTTTTTCCTTTTATTGATTTCTCAATGCTTGGGATCATTACCTCTTTGTGAATCCATCAACCCTTTTATTGTTCATCTCATGTTTTGCATTTTTCTTTTTGTTCTTTTCTTTTATTGCCTTCTCTTTCATAGAGATAATTTTTGTTCTCTTTTTTTTGCCTTGATACATTTTTCAAATTCCTTATCTATCCCCCAAACTTAGGTTTTAAGCCATTTGTTTCACAAGAGTATTAAGCAAAGTCTGGGTGCCAAGAGAGGGTTGCAACAAAACGAGTAAAGGCTTATAACATGGTTATCAAATGAGAAAGGCTAGAGGCTTAAAGGGGTTGACTAGGGATAACGACATTGGTTGGTAATAGAAAACTCATTGGGGCCAAGCAGAGCCTACAATCACTTCTCAACCCAAGAAAAACTTAGGATTTCTCCTTCAGACACATTCGAGGCAAGTTCTATACCCTTTGCACGGATACTTGGACTAGCAACAATTCATCTCGCCCCTCATGCAACTAGATTTTAAAAGAGGATAGAGTCTAGAGCCTATGATTATGTCCAAATCCAGTACTAAAAATTAAATGGACACGGTCGCATGCAATATAAATTACCCAACTATGAGTCGGGTCGAATCCCTCGGAGAACAATATGTAGGCGATTAGGAATGTAAGAAAATTATTACTTATTGTGCAATGCCAAACACTTAGAATTTGGTAGTGAAAATATTATAGCTAAATGCAAAAATATAAATAACCTAGAAAGCAAATAAAATTATTAAGGCTACAAGTATGGATGCATCGGGAATTACATTCATGTAACAATCTAATGTATTTCACAATTTTACAATTGAGTGAGTTTATGTTAATTAGCCACGGATAACAATTCTCAATTAGCGTCTTCCGAAGATGAACAAGACTTCCTAATTGAATTTTCCCTAAAACAATCAAGAAATTAAGCACACCTGAATATGGCTACAAGTAGTTTAATCCTATGCCTAGGTAGAATCTATAAAGTGGGGGTTAAAGCCTCAAGTCCTTGTTAATTAATCTTTCCCAATCCCAAATTATCTTTCCCAAAATTAATTCGAAGTAAATGGGTGAGTCCTAGGGTTAGTTAATCTCTTTGGAAACATTAAAGAACAAGAATAATTAAAGAAACAATACTCACTTCATAAATACATGAAATCATTCAATACATAAGCACAACAAGGTATTTAATCCACACTTTAAACATGAATATTTCAATAAACAAGATTGAAGTGTTGTAAAATAAATACTACACACTTAAATATTCAATACAAAGTAAGGAAATGAAGAAATGAACACAAATGGGTAAGAAATTCTCAACCACAAGCTTCAAATCTTCAAGACTCAAGTGTGTGTGAAACCCCTAGCTTCCAAAACGTGTTCTTCTAAGCCCAAATATCTATTCTAAGATGTAAGAAATTATAAAAGTTATGAAAAGTTATCAAAAATTTCTGCTAGGTCGAGTGTTTGTGGGTTTGGGATTAAAAGTCGTGAATTTCCATAACTGCCCAGATTTCTGCCCAGTGCTGAATGAATCACGATCGCGTAAGTGGGGTTTCGATCGCGAAGAGTAATGTTTAAGACCATTGCGATCGCAGATGGAGTCATGCGTTCGCATAGAGCATTTCAAGGGCAGTGACCAGCTTCTTCATCGTGTTCGCAAAAATAGCACTGCGATCACGATGCATATTCTCCTAGCCTTATGCGATCGCATGCCAATGTTTGCGATCGTGAAAAGTATCTGCCAGCCGTCATTTTGCACTATTTTTGCACATTTTGACTTGGTTTCTTCCTTTTCTTCTTCAATTCACTTGATACATGAAATATGTCAATAAACCTCAATAAGTACCTTAGTTCCTCAACAAAATCATACAAAAGCCTAAGTATCAAGAGGAGATAAGTTGGTAAAATACCAACTTATCAGCCTACAACGACCACATTCAAGTTTAAAGATCACTATGGTCCAATTAAACCACTCGATGATTACCAAAGTCAACTCAAGAGTCACAAAGTCACTACTAGAGCTATTTATATTAAAAACTTGGTCTCTAAACATAAGCACATATTTAAGTGTGTTGGTGCGAATTGAATCATGGTTGACTCTTCGAGCATGACTTAATTAGGTCTTTTTATTCATTGCTACTACTATTATTACCTAAACACAAAAACGGACTCATTCCCTTAATATCGGGGCGAGTCACCCGGTTCACACGATAACTACCTTTGGAAAGAACCATTGCATTAAGAAAATCAAAGGCTTATTATCTACAAAAGCATAAAAAGAAGCTACTTAACAAAACAAGAACTAATATGGAAAACACAGATAAAGAAGCTAATAAGAAAAAACTACTAAAGATAGAATGAATATATATCATAAGAAAGAGAGAAAATAGATAAATACAAATAAGAAATGAAAAAGTATCATCAAATTATTATATTCCAAATGTATCAAAGTGCATCAAATGTTTCAAATAAACTTCAATCCCCAATGCTTAGCAAAATAAGAGTAAGAGAGGAGAGGGGGAAAAAACTCCCTATGGATCTTTGGACATCTCTGTGTCCCAACAATGTCATAGCCCTCCGGATCAGCAAACTGAATCTCATCATCCTCAAGTCTAGGTGTTGCTAGGTTGGCAAACATCTCACGCACTGCCTCAATAGTGTCGACAACAAAGTCTGACTCTTCAGATTGGCCAGCTGGTGCTACTAGTGCAGATGGGGCTGAAGGATCTTAGGCGAACTGGTGCAGGTCAAGCAGCATATCAAAGGTAAGGTCTCTGGCTATAGAAATTGTGTTCACATCCCTCCGGAGCTTGTCCACTGATTTCTTGATCACCTAGGACTTTCCCATCTTCTTTACTTCATTTCCCATCTCTTCAATCACCGACCTGTGATGTATCAAGGTATTCATGATTGTCTTCTGGTTCTCCAAAATCTTCTTCAGTGTCTCATCAATGGTAGAAGAAGCCTGAGTTTCCTGAGAAGTGGACTACGATGCAATAGTACTGGACATGTTAGACATATTTTCAATAGATGTCTGCATCATATTGTTGAGACTCGCCAATGTATGGGAGACTCGCAGCACAAATAGTAGGGATGTGGGCATATGAACTGGCTTTAGAGAAACTCTAGGGGCTGTGGTAGTAGCTGTGGATGATGGCAGAGGCATAGCTACGACGCTGGAGGAAGGCTCAATAGGTGGATGGAATATCTGTTGTCGCATAAACTACCACTGCTGGATCATTAGATTGACATGTTGTGGTAGAAAGCTAGCTTTCTTCTTCGGGTTTCTTGCATCCGTAAGTGAATCAATCGGAGGGCTTCTTAGCCTTCACCTTGGTATCAAAATCCCTCGGCTCTACCTTAGCATCAGTGAGATACTCTGTAATAGTGTTGGGATAAGGGTAGGACGACCTATCCTGCCGTGCGATCATTAAGATGTTGGCCAACATCATAACACTTATATTGATTGGGTACCGACCATAATAGATGACACAAGGACTTCCCCAGGAATAGGAAGCTGAGTCTCGCTCTGACACGGATCTAACCTACTACAAACAAAGGTCATCCATCCTTTTGCCTTAAGACTCAAAGTGTTCCGCTGAATAGGAACTCCAGCAGCAATCTATGATGGTGGTGGCCCTGGTGGTGCTAGAATCTCAGCCAACCAAGGTCGGACTTCCTCCTGCAGTGCGCACTTCTCCAGATACTGTTTCGGCTCAACATACTCAAAGCCCAAATATGCATTTAACATAAGCTGATCAAACCTCACCTTAAGGTTGCACACTTTGCTCACCTTCGTCTCTTTCTTTATAAGAGTCTCATTGGCATAAAATTAACAGACGACGTATTTTTTGGCATCCTCTACCCTCTGGGTGAATCATATCCACCCATTTCGTGCATTGAACTGTCTCAGTATAGGTTTGTTATATTTTTCCAAGTCTTTCAACCAAAATTTTCGCTCAAGAGTTAGCAACCTTTCTAGTCACCACATACTGAAACTGGTGAAGGCGGCCAGGATGACAAAGCGATCGTTCCAAACCTCCTTCTTCTTTGATCTTTCAAGGTTGGAAGTTGTAGCATCTCCCCCTCTGCCATCATATGGTATATTAGGTTTAACATATGCCTTAGGAACTGGCATAGCTAATGGCTCAGAAGCTTGACTAGCATTCTCTAATCCATCAGAATTACTGTGACATGAAGACAGATTGTCTCTGAGCTGGTATCTCCCTTGCATCCTCGACTATGTGGTGGGCTACTACTGAACAGAGGCAGAGTTTCCCTCTGACACTTCCCTATACGAGACATACGAGTTAGTCTTAGAGAGGGTTTCACCTTTCCCTCTGCTGGCAGTTGCTTTCTTTCTTATCGTCTTTTTCTAGCCAAGGGGCAAGGCAATTTTGCCTCGACCCCGAGAAGGTTAACCTCACCCTTCTGATTTGTCGCCTCATGCTCTTGATTGAACCATTGTATGTATCAATCAGAGGTGATTTTTAGTAGAAATTTGATGTTCAAACATATATAGGACACGTGCAAGTAAAGGATAAACCATAATACACAGTAGGGGAGTAGAGTTAAATCATTCTTATAGGGAAAGTAATTTGTGGTCCGCACAATTTCACTTGAGACCGCATATGTCAACTCGCGGACAACACATTTTCTTGTGTGGCCGTGGAAGTGAAGTGCAGTTCGCACAATTTGACTTTTGGCCACACCTCTGAATCCCAAAAATGCTAACTCTCTGATGAAAGATAATTGACCAATATGCGGCCGCAAAAGGATTTCTGCAGTCCACATAATTGGACTTGTGACTGCCTATTGGAGTCTCAAAATGAGTACTCTCCGATGAAAGAATATGTGCTATTCTGCGGCCACAAAGGGAATTTTGCGGTCCGCACATTTTAATTTTAGCCCGCAGATTGCTTCTTCTCTGAGTTGCCCAAATTCATCATCTACTGACTGCACAATTTCAAGTGCAGCCGCAGATTTCAAAAGTTACGTACATACCACATTTTTCTACTTAGGTTTGTTAAATTTTTTACACAATTAGACATGGCAACATTGTAGAAACATGAAATTATATTAACCATCCCCCGTAGAGCATGTATCAAGTTAACCCAGTTCATATCTACCTCACATATACATAAAATGGAACTTCAATAATTGATGGCCTAAAAAGAACTAAAAATCAACAAATTCAACTAACTAAAATGATTGTAATGAAATTGAAGCATATCAGATAGAGTGAGTGCAATGAGTGACTAATCGAGGAGGCTTTGTGTGTGGACAGTGAAAATTTTCAAAAAACATAGCAGGGCCCAATGTTTGTTCAAAGCACTAAAGTGAGGACTACAATGCTATTTTTACTAACTGTTGGATAAGTGGAAGAAGGGCGAGTGCGGACGCACATTTTCATGTGCGGCCCGCACTCTATCACCTTAGGACCTCATCTCATAACCTTATTTGTAGTCCGCAAGAGGACTGTGTGGTGTCAATGCTTAAACTTCAGAGAGTTGATATTTTTGACATCTTAATTGTGTGGTCCGCAAGAGGAATGTGTGGTGTCAATGCTCTTCCCCTATAGCACATAAAAATGTGCGGTACACACAAATAAAGTATGGTCCGCATAGTTATTGAATACTTACCCATATTTTGTCCACAATTCCTGTAAGTCACACTCATCCCTGTAACACACTTCAACTCAATTTATAATAAAAATAACACCTAACTACAAAAGAAAAAGGAAAAGAAACATGGGTTCCTTCTAAGAAGTTCATGATTTTAACGTCGTGGCACATCGCAGAATACCCTCAAGTGAAATGAATGACCGCCACGACGTTGCTATCTCTAACTTTTTCCAATTAGTGCTTCACCTGGTGACCATTGACTCGAAATACTTCATTTTTTTTGTTCTTCAAGTCTAATGCACCAAAAGGTGTCACGCCCACAATTTCAAAAGGACCACTCCATTTGGATTTTAGCTTCCCGAGAAACATCCTCAACCTTGAGTGAAGAAATTTCACTTGTGGCCACAAATGTGAACTCGCGGACTGCACGTTTTTGTTGTGTGCGTAGAAGTTAAGTGCGGTCCGCACAATTTGACTTCCGGCCACATCTTAATCCCTAAAATGCTAACTCTCTGACGACAGAGAATTGGCCAATCTGCAGCCGCAAGAAGATATCTACGCTCCGCACAATTAGACTTGCAGTCGCACATTGGAGTCTCAAAGTGAGTACTCTTTGATGACAGAAGATGTGTTGTTCTGCATTTTTAAAGGGAATTCTAGACTGCAAAATTTCATTTGCAGATGCAGATGTAAACTCGCAGACCACACTTTTTTGTTGTGCGGCCACAGAAGTGAAGTGTGGTCCGCACAATTTGACTTGTGGCCGCACCTCTAAATCCCAAAAATGATAACTCTCTGATAACAGAGAATTGACCAATCTACAGCCGCAAGAGGATTTCTGCAAACCGCATAATTAGACTTGTGGCCACACATTGGAGTCTCAAAGTGAGTACTCTCTAATGACAGAAGATGTGTTGTTTTACGGCTGCAAAGGGAATTATGCAGTCCGCACATTTTAACTTGCAACCACAGGTTCCTTTTTCTCTGAGTTGCCTAAACTCATCATCTGCGGACCGCACAAATTCAACTGCGCCCACAGATTTCAAAAGTTACGTACAAATCACATTTTTCTACTTAGGTTTATTCCATTTCTTGCACAATTAGACATGGCAACATTGTAAAAACATGAAATTATACTAACCGAGTCCCCGTAGAGCATGTATCAAGTTAACCCAGTTTAGATCTACCCCACATATACATACAATGGAACTCTAATAGCAGATGGCCTAAAAGAACTAAATATCTACAAATTAAAATAAGTAATAAGATTATTATGAAATTGAATCATACCAAATAGAGTGAGTGCAATGAGTGACTAATCGAAGAGGCTTTTTGTTTGGACAGTGAAAATCTTCAAGAAAACATACTAGGGCACAATGTTTGTTCAAAGCGGGAAAAATGTAAAGTGAGGCCTACAATGCTATTTATGCCAACTTTATGATAAGCGAAAGAAGGGATATTGTTGCCGCACATTTTCATGTGCGGTCTGCACTCTATCACGGAAGGACCTCATCTTGGAACCTCATCCGCGGTCTGCATATTTTCAGGTGCACCTGTAGATTTCACGTACGGTCGCACATCGACCTCCGCACTGACAAGCTTAAACTTCAGAGAGTTGGTATTTTTGACATCCCAATTTTGCGGTCTGCAAGAGTAATGTGCGGCCACAATTCTCTTTTTCTATAGCACATATAAATGTGCGGTCCGCACAAATAAAGTGCGGTTTGCACAATTTTAGAATACATAGACATATTTTGTCCACAATTCCTATAAGTCACACTTATCCCTGTAGCACATTTCAAATCAAGTTAGAATAAAAATACCACCTAACTACAAAAGAAAAAGGAAAAGAAATATGGGTTTCCTCCCAAGAAGAGCCTGATTTAATTCTGTGGCACGACGCAGAATAACTTCAAGTGAAATGAATGACCGCCACGACGTGGCTATCTCCAACTTTTCCCAAGTAATACTTTACCTGATGACCATTGACTCAGAATGCTTCATTGTTTTTGTTCTTCAAGTCTAATGCACCAAAAGGTATCACACCCACAATTTCAAAAGGACCACTCCATTTGGATTTTAGCTTCCCAGGAAACATCCTCAACCTTGGGTTAAACAACAATACAAGATAGCCCACCTTGAACTCTTTGTTCCGAATGTACTTGTCATGAAGATATTTCATCTCTTTGTTGTACAAGGATGAACTTGCATAAGCATGGTACCGGAACTCATCCCATTCATTCAATTGTGCAACGATCATGTCAGTGGCTACATTCCAATCAAGATTCAACTTCATTAGAGCCAACATGGCCTTGTTCTCTAGCTCCACCGGAATATGGCAAGGTTTCCCGAACACCAACCGGTATGGTGACATTCCGATAGGTGTTTTGTAAGTCGTCCGATAAGCCCTTAATGCATCATCAAACTTCTTGGACCAATCTGTCCGATTATCATTTACCATTTTGGAGAAGATACTCTTTATCTCCCAATTGGAAACATCTACTTGCCTACTAGCTTGTGGGTGATAGGGAGTCGTGACTTTGTGAGTAACACCATACTTGCTAAGTAATGTGTTGAAAGCCTTGTTGCAAAAATGTTCCCCCATCCCTTATAATTGCGCGTGGAGTACCAAACCTTGTGAAAATATTCTTCTTCAAGAATTCCACCACACTTCTCGCCTCATTGTTGGGCTAAATCAACGGCCTCAACCCATTTGGACACATAATCCACCGCGACCAAAATGTAGGTGTTTCCACAAGAACTCACAAAAGGGACCACGAAGTCAATATACCACTTATCAAAAATATCAATCTCCAAAATGGTTGTGAGAGGTATTTCATTTTTCTTTGAGATTCCACGGGCCCGTTGACATTCATCACATTTTTCACTAACTTATCTACATTCTTGTAAATAGTGGGCCAATAGAATCCACAACTAAGCGCTTTGGTTGTTGTTCTCGCTCCACCATGATGGCCACCACATGGTGAAGAATGACAAGCCCAAAGAATTTCACCTTGCTTTTCTTCCATTTTACATCTTCTAATCACCCCATCCATACAATTCCTAAAAAGGTATGGTTTACCAATCCCAGTTGAGCTTCTTCCTTTGGTTTGAAGAGAACTGATCCAGAATGATTCCACACAGAAGAAAATTTACTAGATCCGCGAACCATGGCACCTCTTTCGTTGAAATAGCCAAGAGTTTATCATCCGGGAAGGAGTCATTGATTTCAAGGCCATCATGATACCTCCCCCCTCCAAACGAGACAAGTGGCCCGCCACTTGGTTGTCACACCCTTTTCTATCCTGGATGTCAATATCAAATTCTTGCAATAATAATACACATCCCATCAATCGAGCTTTGGAGTCCTTTTTGTTCATAAGGTAATGAAGCACTGCATGATCCGTGTGGACAATGACTTTTGCACCATCAAGTACGGGCGGAGCTTCTCAGTTGGAAACACACTAGCAAGGAGCTTTCTTCGTAAAGGTATGGTAGACTTGGGCCTATTCATGGTCATACTAGCATAGTAGACCGGATGAAAAATATGAATGATGTGTTGCCCCAAAACAGAACCAACCACTACGTTTTGCATCACACATGAGTTCAAAAGGCACACTCCAATTTGGACCGGTGATGATGGGAGTAGTTGTCAACTTGAGCTTCAACAATTCAAAAGATCTCATGCAATCATCATTGAAGTTAAACTTAACATCCTTATCAAGAAGCTTGCACAACGGTTTCACCACTTTGGATAAATCTTTAATGAAGCTCTGGTAAAAACCCGTGTGGCCTAAGATACTCTGCACACCCTTCACCGAAGTTGGAGGTGGAAGTTTAGAAATCACCTCAATCATTTCCTTGTCAACTTCAATTTCATTCCTTGAGATTTTTTGTGGCCAAGGAAAATGCCTTCCTCGACCATGAAATGACATTTCTCTCAATGGAGCACCAAAATGGTTTCTTCACGTCTGGCCAACACTTTGTCCAAATTTGCAAAACAATCATCAAAAGAATTTCCAAACACCGAGAAGTCATCCATGAAAACTTCAAGGTAGTCCTCCACCGTGTCTGTGAATATAGCCATCATACACCGTTGAAAAGTTGTCAGTGCATTGCACAAACCAAATGGCATCCGCTTGAAAGCAAAAGTATTGTAGGGACATGTAAAGTTTGTTTACCCTTGATCTTCTGGAGAAATGAAAATTTGGTTGTAGCCCGATTATCCATCAAGAAATTAATAGAAAGCGCGGTCGGCCAATCTATCGAGCATTTGATCTAAGAAAGAAAGTGGAAAGTGATCCTTCCTTGTAGCTGTTGAGCTTTCATTAGTCCATACACACCCTCCAACCGGTTACCGTTCTTGTAGGAATCAATTCATTCTTGTCATTGGACCACTTCATACCTCCCTTCTTTGGGACACATTGAACCGGTGAAGTCCATGAACTATTGGAGATGGGGTAGACAACCCCGATATTCAACCACTTGATAATCTCCTTTTTGACAACTTCTTTCATAGCCTCATTGAGTCTCCTTTGATGTTCAATAGATGGTTTGGATCCATCCTTTAATTTTATCTTATGAATGCAAAAGGCGGGTCTTATTCCCTTAATATCCGCCAAGGTCCACCCAATAGCATTCTTACTCTTTTGTATAACTACCAATATGGAATCTACCGGCACGTTAGTCAAACAAGAGGAACGAATAACTGGTAAAGAAGACCGAGAACAAAGAAATTCATATTGAAGATGTGGAGGCAATAGCTTCTACTCCAAGGTAGGAGGCTCTTCAATAGAAGTCTTTGTAGGAGGAGTTGTCCTATTTTCTAGATCCAAGGATAATTTTTGGGGTGCACAGTTGTACGACCCCATTCCTTGCAAAGAGTTCACACATTCCGTGAAGCCATCCATCTAGTCATCATCAAATTTGAGAAATAAAGCCTCCAACATTTGACCAACATTAATTGTAGCACTTGTTTCATCAACATTAACATCGGTCACCAAGTCCATAAAAGAACACACCTCATTGCTATATGTTTGCCGCATGGACTTACACAAATGGAATACCACTTTTTCATCACCAACCCAAAAGGTAAGTTATCACGCTTCAACATCACAAAGAGCCTTCCATGTAGCAAGGAAAGGTCTCCCAATAATAATCGGCACTTCATAATCAACCTCGCAATCTAAAATGACAAAATTCGCAGGAAGAATGAATTTATCAACACCAAACAAGACATCTTCAATAACTCCCAAGGGTCTCTTCATATACGATCGGCCATTTGCAATCTCATAGAGGTGGGACTTGGTTTCCCAATTCCCAAAGTCTTGAAAATAGAGTAGGGCATCAAATTGATACTTGCCCCAAGATCATAAACAGATTTAGCAAACTCGACACTTCCAATTTTACAAGGAATCATGAAAGCATCAGGATCCTCCATGTTGACCCAAGTCACTGCATGGTTTTGAAGATTGACAAATGCCTACCCAGTTGATCCAGGTCCATCAGGGCAAACATCTCGAACAAACCAATTGGCACAAGAACCGTACATGCACATGAGATATACATGATTTATGAATTAACCATGAAGTAAGAGGTTGTCTCCTAATGCGAAAAGGCTGCAAATCGATAAGAGGTTAGAGTTCGAATTCAGCAAAGACAGAAACAAAGGAAGGAAATTGAGATAAACAAAAACTCTTCCACCAAAGAAGAGTTGCATTAGAACTAAACAGGAACATCTCAACTTCTGGCGCTATATAATGTTGAAGTATTCCTACTGAAGAATCATTCACACAAAGACAAAATTGAAGCAAGAACAGAAAGCAAAATTGCAAGAGAAATTTTGCAAGCAGAATCCTTGTGCGACAGAAAGGCTACTGACCAGCTAGAAGAACCAATTCCATCTATTTTTCTTTCGAGTCTAGTTGGTTGTAGTAGGTGATATAATATTGTATCTTTCAGCTTTATTAGAAGCAATTGTAATAGGTACACACTGTCCAAGTTAGAGTTAACTTGAAGCTTGTCACGATTAGCTAGAGACTAGTTTGCTACAAAGGGATTAGAGTTAGTCCTAGGTTTACAAAAGAATTTATTTTGTAAATGTTGTTTGGCTCAGAGTTGTAATGAAGTGTTTGGGAAAATCCTACTGAGGAGTAGGTCGTGGTTTTTTCACTTTTTGAGCCAGGTGTTTTCCACGTAAAAATCACTATGTTTTTACTTTACTGCATTTATTATTCCGCACCAGTAGAAGTTGGAACGCCAAGAAGAACCGGGTTCTTCTATTAAGACAGTACTCGAATATTGGACACCACAAAAATCACTCCCCTCTTGTGTGGTATTGACGTATAAAACATCAATTGGTATCAGATCAGGTTATCCTTGAAAAGGATAACACCTTGGAAAAGATCAAAATGAGTGCACCACCTGAAAATTGGGAGGATCAATCAACTGCAAGGCCACCACTCTTCAATGGCCATTATTACTCTTGGTGGAAGAACAGGATGAAGGACCACCTGATTGGAGAAGACTATGAACTCTAGGACATAGTCACTGATGGTCCTCTAGCTACCATGAACAAGACTGCAGAAGGTGTAGACGTACCAAAGACTAGAGTTGACCGCACTGCTGAGGATCTTAAGAAATGGGAGAAGAATGCAAGGGCCAAGAAGTTGCTAGTGTGTGGATTAGGTCCAGACGGGTATAGAAGAATCTAAAGCTGCACCACTACCAAAGAAATGTGGGATACCTTGCAAGTAGCCCATGAAGAACACCTCAGGTAACAAGATAAAGAGGTACTCTTCTATACTCACAGTATGAAAACTTCACTATGAAAGAAGGAGAGACAATCCAAGAGATGTACACAAGGTTCACAACTTTGACAAATGAACTTAAGTCTCTTGGTAGAGTCATTCTTGAAGAGGACATGGTAGAGAAGATCCTGACAAGGGTCTTACCATTCTCCTGGGAAAGCAAAATCACTGTTATCCAGGAATCCAAAAATATGGCAACCCTTAGATTGGAAGAATATTGGAAAACTTACTGCCTATGAACTTAGAAGGCAGACGATGACGATGGATGGTCCAAAGAAGGAGAGGAGTCTAGCTCTGAGAATCACCGAGGGAGCAGATCTCGAGGAATATGAGATGGCCATGATTACCAAAGAATTCAGAAACTTTCTAATAAGGAAGAAGGGCATCTCTAGAGCAGGAAATTACAACAAAGAAAAAGCTCCAGAAAGGCCAACCAACGAGGGANGCAGATGAAGAGTCAGAAGATGGTGAGAATGAAGATCAGGCGCTCATGGAAATTGGAGAATCCGATGAGGAATCACATGAAGAACCAGAGGTAAGTATCTGCCATCTTAAAAACTAAGAAACAGAGATTCTAGAGAATCTGAAAAGAAAAACACTGTCTTGTTGAACCAGGTTCATCCACTTGAAACAGAGATTCTAGAACTAAAAACTGAAAACTTAAAGCTAAATCTAGGATCCAATAAAAAGGTTGTTGATCATTCTCATATCATGTTAGATAAGATGTATGCCAAGGATGAACAAATAAGAACACTTAAAGAAAAAGTTGGCAAAGTCAAACATGAAATAGATCGAACTTGTAAATGCAATAAATCATTTGATGCCTTGGCATGGCTTCAGGAGAATCATAGTAGCAACCGGAGAGGGATTGGCTTTGGGAGTAAATTGCCCAAGTGGGATCCCAAAAGAAAGTATCTCACTCTCCCTGAGAATAAAATCTGCACCCACTGTGGTAAGACTATCCACTATAAAATTGAGTGTACTGCAAAAGAGCAGGCTAGTCGACAAAATGAGAGTTTTGTTAAAAAGAAAAACTGGCTACCAAATTGGGCCAGAAAAAGCTTGATTCATCCATTCTCTCATAGAAAAAAACCCAAACTAGTTTGGGTTCTTAAAACTAACCCCTGATTTCTTTTTGTAGGTTCAAGTGAGAGGAGACAGCTAAATTTGGTATTTGGATAGTGGCTGCTCAAAGCATATGACAAGGAACAAGGAACAGTTCCTTTCACTTGAGCCTCAAAGGAGGAAATGTCACCTTTGGAAATGAAAATAAAGGTGAAATTATTGGGGTTGGTAAGGTAGGTAAGGATGACATGCGTTCCATTGAACATGTGTACCTGATAGATGGCTTGAAATGTAGCATGATCAATGTGTCACAACTGTGTGACAGAGGTAACCTAGTTGCCTTTACTTCCACAAAATGTTTTGTGATCAACCTGCTTACTGACAAGATTGTTTTGCAGGGAAAAAGAAAGAATAACATCTATGTCATAGACTTGTCCACACTGTCTGAAAATGAACTCACTTGCCTAAGTGTGTTGGACAATAATCCCCTCCTGTGGCACAAAAGAAAGTAGGGAGCATGTGCAAGGAGGGAGCATGTAAGATCTTCTTTCAAAAGTAAGAAAATGGTCAGTACCACCAGGACGTTGGAACTGGTTCATATGGACCTATGTGGTCCTATAAGAACTCTGAGCAGAGGTGGTAAGAAATATGTAATGGTGCTAGTTGATGACTATGCAAGGTTCACTTGGACCTTATTTTACATCTAAGGATCAAACATTTGATATGTTCACCTTATTTATTAAAAAAACTCAAAATCAGTTAGGAAATCAACTAGCATCAATAAGATCTGATCATGGTACTAAATTTGAGAATGCAAAGTTTGCTGGATTATGTGATGAACATGGTATCAATCACAATTTTTCTGCCACTAGAATCCCATAGCAAAATAGGGTTGTTGAAAGAAAGAATAGAACTCTTGAAGATATGGAAAGAACCATGCTTCTTTCTAGAAAACTACCCCATAGCTTCTGGGCAGAAGCAATAAACACTGCATGCTATATAATAAATAGATGCATGACCAGGCCTCTGGTAGAGAAAACTCCTTATGAATTACATAAAGGGAGAAAGCCCAACATATCCTACCTTAGGGCTTTCAGATGCAAGTTTTTTGTGCACAATAATGGCAAAGATTCCCTAGGAAAATTTGATCCCAGAAGTGATGAGGGATTATTCATGGGATATTCATCACATAGCAAGGCTTATAAAGTGTATAATTAAATAAATATATGTGTAGAAGAGAGTGTACATGTTGTCTTTGATGAAATTAATACTCTTGCTGAGAGAAAGGAACCAGAAGATGAGGAGCTTGGACTGGTGAGAAGCAGTGAAAACATTGAGGCAAACATGGAAGATGGAACAGGTGATGGACCAGGTCCAACTACCCCAAGCAACATGACATGGGGAACTCAACATGTGAACCTTCGCCCTGATCCTGTTCCACAACAAGACACCATGGAACTATATAGAAGTGAATAGTTGGTTCTCAAAACACACAGATATCAGAGTTCTCACCCTCTTGAGAACATCATAACAGATCTGACATCTGGAATCAAAACAAGATCCTCTTTGAAAAATCTATGTCTGTTTGATGCCTTTCTATCCTTGATTGAACCAAAGAACATTGGTGAAGCCCTACAAGATGCTGAATGGGTAAATGCCATGCAAGAAGAGCTGAATCAATTTGAAAGAAGTCAAGTGTGGCACTTGGTACCCAGACCACTAGACAGATCAGTGATTGGCACAAAATGGGTCTTCAGGAAGAAGCTCGATGAGGATGGAACTGTTACAAGAAACAAGGCTAGAGTGATTGTTCAAGGATATAGTCAAGAAGAGGGAATTGACTGTGATGATACATTTTCCCTTGTGACAAGAATGGAGGCAATCAGACTTCTTATAGTATTTGCTGCACACATGGAATTCACTCTCCATCAGTTGGATGTTAAGAGTGCCTTCCTCAATGGCTGTCTGAAGGAAGATGTATTTGTCAAACAGCCTCCAGGTTTTGAAAGCAAGGAGTCACCTGACCATGTATACAAACTTGACAAGGCTCTTTATAGTCTCAAACAAGCACCAAGAGCATGGTATGAGCGTCTATCAAAGTTCCTGATAGAACATGGATACAAACAAGGTAAAATGGATAGCACCTTGTCTTAAAGAAAAAGGGTAAAGAACTCCTGGTTGTGCAAATATATGTGGATGATATCATATTTGGGGCAACTTCTGAAAAATTGAGTAAGGAATTTGCTATACTTATGCGGGGTGAGTTTGAGATGAGTATGATGAGTGAGATAAACTTCTTCTTAGGCTTGAAAATCAAGCAAAACTCAAATGGAACAATGATCCATCAACAAAAGTATGTGAAAGAATTGCTCAAGAAATTTAAAATGGAAGACTCAAAGGAAATAGACACCCCTATAGCCACAACTACAAAATTAGATATTGATCCATCAAAAAAACTCAAATGGTTCATCCATTGACTAGAAGTTATACAGAGGGATGATTGGGTCTCTATTATATCTCACTGCCAGCAGACTTGATATTGTGTTCAGTGTAGGACTGTGTGCTAGGTTTCAGGCAAATCCAAAGGGGTCCAACATAACTGCAGCGAAAAGAATTTTGAGATATCTGAAAGGCACCACTAATTTGTGCCTTTGGTATCCTAAAGGTAGTAATTTCGACCTTGTAGGATATGTTGATGCTGATTATGCAGGTTTCCTGGTTGACAGGAAAAGTACTTCAGGCATGGCTCACTTTTTGGGCTCCTGCCTTGTGTCTTGGGCCATCAAGAAACAAAATTCATTAGCCTTGTCTACTGTTGAGGCTGAATATGTGGTTGCATCCTCATGTTGTGCTCAGTTTCTATGGATCAAGCAACAACTAATGGACTTTGGTATGAAGGTTGGATGAATTCTTATTTTCTGTGACTACACTAGGGCAATTAGTATGACGAAGAACCCGGTTCATCATAAAAGAACTAAGCACATAGATGTTAGACACCATTTCCTAAGAGATAACTATGAAAAAGGAATGATCTCAATCGAATTTTGTGCTACTGACCAACAAATTCCAGATATCTTTACTAAAGCATCCCTACTTTAAGAGAAACCGGCTTGAATTAGGGATGATTAAGATCACCTAACTGAAAAAAAATTTGAAATTCTTTTTTTGTCTAGAAACACTAACATAGATAATCAACTAGACTAATCATTGGTCAGTATCATGACTTTACTACCATACTCTCTTGCCATGTATTAATATGATTCCCTGGTTGCTAATGATGTTTTTCTATATTTGTAAATTGAGGCAAATTAAAGACTTTAACATGATGAACCTGGTTTATCCCTGCTGGTTCATCTGACTGACAAGGTACGTGCTCATCTCCAAACAATTATTGAATTAATTACAGTCACACATGAGCAGGACTCTATCTATATTTGGTTCATTTCAAATTCTTTGTACTTCTCCCTAAATGAACCCGTTCCAAGGAGTCACATCGCTACTTAATTAGCCTAGAGTTTGGGGATTCTTAACTGTCTAATCAATGAAACTCCTACATCTATTAGACTCCCACTTGATTAAATATTATGCTTGTTGTATAATTAATAGCCACATCTTATAAAAGGGCCATCATTACTTCCCTTCTTCATAACAGCATAAGTAGAACCAAGTTCTTTATTCTTCTCTAACCAAAGCTGATCGTCTCTTCTCTTCCAAAATTATTCATAACAATGTCTTCACCACCCCCTACTTCATCTTCCTACAAAAACCCTGATCATGGGGAAGAAAATTCCAGTCCTAATTTTCCTTCAGTTTACAGTTCACATTCACCAAACAGATCTTCATCCCCCCAAAACTCTCCAGTTCTTGAACTCACTCCTGAACCCACACCTAACCCTACTCCAGCCCCCAGGGCACGAAGAGTAACTGTTTTGGCCAGAAAATCAGTTGCTTCTGGCTCTCATGCAAGATTCTTGGAGGAAATTCTTAAAGCCAGCGAGGTTCATGAGTCTCAATCTTCAAGTAATCCTTCAAATCCGCTAATGAGGATGAAGCACCATGTTCATCCAGTTCTGAGCAAGGTAATCTTGAAGTTTAATCTAAAACTGCTACTACTGAAAAGCGGTTTGTGGTTGTTAGGTCATTTGTTGATGTAAAAGTTCCAGATAGGAAAGGAAAACTGGGAAAAATCTTGAGAGAGAGGGAGAAGGAGGTTGTGTAACGGGATCTGGGGAGGACGATTCCAAATTGGCTATTTGTGGCCCCGGTCCTGTGATTAATGAAGAAAGAGTCAGATATTTAGGGGGAAGTGTTGTTAGGGAAGCAGCAGCAGGTTTAGAGAGCCTAATAAAATCAACAGATGAACTTGGTTTATCTATTGAGACATTGGCTGAGATGCTGAGGAAGCTGGGGGAGTCCTACAATCCCAAGAGGAAAAGAACTTCAAAATATAAGAAGGTTACTACCCCAATTCCACCAAAGAAAAGAAAAGTTTCTATATCTGATGATGCTCCTGCCCCAAAGGTTCGTGCTACAAGAGTGATGTTCGACAAGGAGAAGAGGAGTTAGAAAGGGCTTTGAGAGAGAGCAAGAAAAAGAAAGATGCCAAGGGAAAGGCAAAGGTAGGAGAGCCTATTGAGGGTGTTATTGTTGATGATGAGACAGTGGACCTGGTCCATCATGAGGAGCAGCCGACTCCAGTTTTGGTTGAGACACCCAAGCCCAAGAAGGCTAAGGCTTCATCAAATAAGTCAGCTTATGTGTCTGACACACCCTCAAGCACTGCTAAAAGGACCAACTCCAAGGCGAAGAAAGTGAAGGTTGTTGAAGAAGAAGAAGACGAAAGAGAATGGAGTGGAGGAGAAGAGGAAATCTCTAGTGAGCAATCTGACAAATTCACTATGTTTGGCAAGCGTACTATTCTTAAAATAAAGCTGGTGAGAGATCTGGAAGAATCAGGAATGATCTTTTTGATAAATGCGCTGGATGTGCAGGGATGGAAGGACATGGTCCTTCACCTGGAAGGAAGGCTGGCAAGGAATGAACTGGTGGAGTTTATGGCCAATGCAAGTGTGAAGGATGGCAGGGTAACCTCCACAGTCAAGGGGATTCAGATCACATTTGATGTAAAGGAGCCGGAGATAGATTCTGAATATCCATGCTGAGGGCTATGATGATTACACTAGGCAAAGATGGACCAGTCTTGATGGAATGGCCTCAGCTCTCAACATCACGAGATTCTTTTGTGAAAATGAGAAGGAACTTGAGCCCAGTCCAGTGTTCAAAAATGAAATGAAGCCCCAGAACAAGCTATTCTTCGAATTTGTGATCAAGTTTCTGCTGCCAAGACAAGAGCGTAGGCACATCTCCAGTTACATGGGCTTAACTCTTATGGAGTGCATGTACATGGGAAAGCAGATTAACTGGCCAGCTTTCATCATTCAGCTCTTGGACAGAGTTGTAAATGGAACCAAAGTGCACGCTATTCCTTATGGCTTTATTTTGATAGTTGTGCTTGCCCACTTCGAGGTTCCTGTGAAGAAAGCTGAGATGGCTACTGATAAGGATTATTTTGGGAAGAACACTTTGCTGACATGTGATTATATTGTCAATATTCTTGAGGATGAACCTGGTTCATCTAGGAAGCAGCCAGTCAATAGCAAAGTTAGGTCATTGGTGCAGGAAGAGGGGATAAGGATGCGGAGATCCTTCGATTGAAATCTCGCCTTCATAAGGTTGAAGTTGAGCGGGATGCTCTCACATCGGAACTAGCAAAGGAGAAGGAGAAAAATGAAGGTGTTCTTTAACAAATGCTTTCTCTCCTTTAAGCCAAGATCCCAACCTCATCTGCCCCTTCCCAACCTTAGGAATTCCAGAGCCACCAAAAACCCCTCATTGCCCAGTTCGGGTTTTGTTCAGTTTCTATTTTTTGTTGTTTTTGCTCTTGGTAGTGACTGCTTTAGTTTTTTTTGTATGGTGCTTGAATTTCATTCTAATCAATTAATTATGTTATTTTTGTTATTGACTTGTCTCGGTTTCTTAGATAGATTACGTTTATTAGTTTCTTTTGATGATTAATCATGTTTGCACCTGTAGTTGCCTCAATGGCCATGAATAATTGTTAACAACTCTGGTAAGTTTATCATTTTGCAACTTTTCGATGATGCCAAAAGGGGGAAGATATGTTCCTTTTTCAAAATTTCAAAAAGTTGTGATATTTATATTCTAATGAACCTGGTCTCTCCATGATAAATGCTTAAAACCATACAAAGTGTTTGAAGTTTATACAGGGTTGAGCATAGAGTTTGTCATCATCAAAAAGGGGGAATTTGTTGACCCAAGTCACTGCATGGTTTTGAAGATTTACAAATGCCTACCGAGTTGAACCAGGTCCATCAGGGAAAACATCTCGAATGAACCAATTTGCACAAGAACCGTACATGCACATGAGATAAACATGATTTGTGAATAATCCATGAACTAAGAGGTTGTCTACTAATGCGAAAAGGTTGCAAACCAATAAGAGGTTAGAGTTCGAGTTCAGGAAGGACAGAAACAAAGGAAGGAAATTGAGATAAACACAAACTCTTCCACCAAGGAAGAGTTGCATTAGAACTAAATAGGAACATTTCAACTTCTGGTGCTATATAATGTTGAAGTATTCCTACTGAAGAATCATTCACACAAAGATAGAATTGAAGCAAGAACTGAAAGCAAAATTACCAGAGAAATTTTATAAGCAGAATCCTTGTGCGACACAAAGGTTACTGACCAGCTAGAAGAACCAGTTCCATCTGTTTGTCTTTCGAGTATAGTTTGTTGTAGTAGGTGATTTAATATTGCATCTTTCAACTTTATTACAAGAAACTGTAATAGGTACACAATGTTCAAGTTAGAGTTAAATTGAAGCTTTTCGCGATTAGCTAGAGGGTAGTTTGCTACAAAGGGATTAGAGTTAGTCCTAGGTTTACAAAAGAGTTTATTTTGTAAATGTTGTTTGGCTCACAGTTGTAGAGAAGAGTTTGGGAAAATCCTAGTGAGGAGTAGGTCGTGGTTTTTCACCTTTTGAGCCAGGTGTTTTCCACGTAAAAATCTATGTGTTTTTACTTTACTACATTTACTATTTCGCACCAGTAGAAGTAAGAACACCAAGAAGAACCGGGTTCTTCTATTAAGACAGTACACGAAAATTGGACACCACACAAATCACCCCCCTCTTCCTCTTGTGTGGTATTGACGTATAAAACATCACTCCAACTTAGGAGCCATTGAATGCACAATTTCACTCACTTGATGAGTGACTTTGATGGTTTCAAAATTCATTGACTTCTTCTTGGTCACAAGATCCTTCATAAACTTTGCATAACCGGGTATTTGTTCCAAATTCAATTAATGGCACATTGATTGAGAGACTCTTTATCATTTGAATGAACTTCTTGAATTGATTCTCACCATTTTTCTTGCCAAGTCTTTGAGGGTATGGAGGTGGAGGCTTAGGCAATGGTTCCTTAGCCTTTTGCACTCCCGGCTTCGGTATGTCAATAACGTGTTACCTAGATGGGTTCACCTCATCTTAAGTCTGTTCCACGCTATCATTAATATCAATATGAACATCATCATTAGGTTGCACCACATTGTTCGGGATCTCTTCGTCTTTCATCAATTGATCATCATCAACAAGTTGCCTTCCATTTGAGGTGGGTGCATTCGCACTCTTCCACTTCTCGTGATAACCACCATGGCATGCCCCCCATTGTTACCACCATTTGGGTTTACTACTGTGTCACTTGGTAGTGTCCCCTTACGACGAGAATTAAAAGCTTGGGAGATTTTCTCCATTTGAACTTCTAGGTTTCAGATTAATGTGTTGTGTGAGGCCAGTTGGGCATCCAAATAGGCATTCTTTTCCATAATTTGCTTGAACATATTTTTAATACGCCCTATCTCATTGTTTGAAGAACTTGAACCATGGGAAGGATAAGTAGGCGAGTTTCTCGGTTGTTGTTACATCGGGGGGGCGTTGAAAACCTGACCCCCGGTTGCCTTGATATTTGCTCCATCTGCCTTGATTGTTTCCCCCCCCCCC